>QYTT01086989.1:0-26229 GCA_006980735.1 Dasypogon diadema | reverse complement strand
ATCCAAAACACATTCGTCCCTGAACTTGATTCAAATTAATGGAACCACTGTTTGTATTCAAAACAACAACATCCCAATGCTCCCTCGAAAACTATGACGAGTCAACAAATTTGACACATTCTGGTGTTGCATGCCTTCCAGTTGCTGTGCATCTTAAAGATCTAAAAGACCCAGAGTTTATTTTTACAAGCGAATTTGCTTAAATAAATCACTCATGGATTACGTCACACAACTTTCACATGTTAGGCAGTTGGATGAGGCTATTTTTGAACGAAAAGAACTTGTGTTTATTTTGATTAGTGTAAATGGAACCTAATCCAGAAGTGTGTCAGTTAAATGTGTGAACCACAGTCCAAAATAAAATCCACTCTACTATGTTGTTATCATTTGTGCGATTGTAAACAGATATTGTCAACAACAACCTTAGTTTCTTTTATGAATGAACAAAGCAAAATTTAAGTAAAGACAATTAACCGAGAAAAAACGCCATGAGTAACTGATATGTATTCAAAAGATATTTAAATCCTAGATTGCAGAAGCGCATTTGCCTCAAATACCTAACTACAGAATTGGCTGTGTTTAGTTAGATATTGCAAGGCTTAGAATTCTCCCGGTAACGTTCCTAGTATGCACCTTCTAAGGATGAAGCCTCAAAAAAAGCAGGAGCTCGCAGGGGCAGGTTCTCTCTCTACCTGGAATGACCTCTAAAAGTTTATTTAGGTATATCACAGATTGACTAAATGACCAGCATGATCAATTCTACAACGTGACACCGATTGCAAAAACAACCAAGGGATTGTGGAGATCAGCTAATGTTAATTGAACCCTCAAAGCTTCTACAACGAATTTAGCTATCTTTTAAGAATGTTGGTATCTATTCTAAAGATCTTATCTAATGATGCCGACTGTAGAAGATGCGGAGAAGGGGCGGAAACAGTGACACATTCTTGTATAATTGTCCATTTCTCTCGGTAAAAATACCTGGGACACCACTTGCTTGATGAAATGCACAAAGCAGGCAAAACGGCACTTTTAGATCCTGTCTGCCTTTCTCAAGTCGATGAACATCAGTCCTAAGAGTGGTCTAAATTCAAAGGACTGTTACACTTTATATAGATAAAAAAAATCGAATCGAATTGCATTAAACTCTTTTGATGGTGGCTAATCGTGGGAAAAAAGATTGCCAATTGTAATATGATGAAAAGACGATATGAAGAAAGAAGGATGATTTTTTCTAGCTTCTGAATAATGATATCACAATAATCCCATAATTCTATCTCTTTATTAAAATTTCCGAAGGATTTTTCACCTTCATTTGACACCATATATCGGTTTCCATTCGACACTCACATCTGCTCAATAAAATTTATTATCCATTCTTGGTTGGTAGCAAAAATAAATACGCAGGGGAAGTGTTTATCTAAAAGCACTAGATATGATCTAAAAACTATTATAACCCTTATGTGGTGTGCACAGTAGGTACTCATTTACCGTTTGTTAATATATAATGAAAAAGATTCCCAACTGCTTTCCTAATAATTGTCACCACTCACCCAGTGAATTCATTCGGTCGACCTCTGGGGTTCTATATCCATGCAACCAACTATCAAACCCCATCTCGGTAGTCGAGTACCCACTCGAGTGTGCAATGGTCTACCAAACAGAGTAATTGGCAGCACAAATTGATGCTTCATTGGAACGCCATAAATCAAATCTCCCTCTGTTTTTGGTGTACGGCTATAAATTTTCATCAAAATCTATTTCTCCTGAAGGAAAAAACATTTAGTGTAGATTGATAGCACTTTCTTCTGATTCTGTGGAACTTAAGAAGCACTATGAATTGTAGAAATATCCACCACATATTTGGCCTATTGGTTAATGCTTCTTTTGAGCATCGGATTTGTGGAAATGGCCAGTAAACATTGAATTCGTGGCCTTAAGTACCACTTCATCTCTGATAAAGTGATGTTCTGCACAGAACATTGCGCTTCCTCATTTGTTTATGATTTCGTGCGTTGATACTGGAAGCCTTCATGGCTAATATAATCTTGATACGATGGCATCTGCATTTATTGCTTCTTTATGGAAGCAAAAGAAATCACCATGGATAGGAGTAAACTTCAAACTCTTACAACTCTTGCTTCTTGGTGAATATTCCTTACCAGATTTTTAATGCTTTTCAAGTGGCTGGTGTACAGACAACAAGAATGTCACCCAAGATCTACCTGAATTCTCTCAGCGTGAGATTTTTTTGCCCGTCTTTTGACTGGCTAAACCGCTAAAATATGGAGGTGAAAATCTCCAGATAAGTGACTCTATTACTGTTGCTTTAACCTTTGCGGGAATGTTGCTCCAACAATAACGAAAAATTTAAAATTCCTTTCCTTGTGAGGGTAAATATCCAAAGAACAGAAGCTGCTGGAGTTACGGATACTGATGAAAATGAAAACACATCACCAGAGCGTGCCCAGAAATTATTAAAGAGGATTAACACCTTCCGGTGGAGGTCCTTTTTACATATCATCATTTTGGGAAATAACTTGAAAGTGCTGAAAGGTAGCACTTTTATATGAAAAGAAAAAGAGTCCTAATCTAGGACGGACCATTTATCACCTATACTAGACGTATTAAATGAGTCTTAATCCAAATTTCATCACGTTTTACTACTTTGTGGTAAAAATCGTAAATTATGTCTACCCTAATGGCTTTTATTTCTTGATCATTTCTTTCCAGGAGAAGAATGGAAATGCATTTCTATCTCTGGATTTTTAAGAAATTATTCGAGAGTTTAAAACAAGATTAATTGAATCTTTTCATAAAGTTAGGGTTATGAATTTTTTAAGTATTCCGAGCACTAGAAGGCTTGTTACAAGCTAGAACAAATTTCAAAGCCTGCATTTACTTGCAATCGATCCCCTACAGTGAGTACATACATAGGGAGTCTTCTTTGTCTCCCACTTTAGAAAGATATTCAAGGATATTACTTTAAGTAGTGTCGTGTTAAGTTTCACTTCTTGCACAAGTGCGCACAGTTCTTCATAGTCTGATGATTATAGGCATGTTCACCCAGAATTTTAGCAGTAATTAGTAACTAATTTCGGTTTAAAGAACATATCTTCTCAAAGCATTTTGTATATTGTCAAAATACTCCCTACACGGCTAAATGGTAGTCCAATCAGCTTTTCAAATAACTACTCGAGAAATAAATTAAGCCAGAGAAGGCTTAGATTAACAAGCAAACCATCCCTGTCCGAAAAAATGGTAGCACCCAATAATTTGACCTCGGATGGATACTACCCGAATGATAGGTATTTCGAAAGAGTGCCACAGAATGGGTTTATTCCGCTGGACGCATCCGTCTATTTAGGCAAAAAGGTTGGGAGTTCCTCTGATTTAATACATACATACATAAACTCTCGCGAAACAAATCAATTACTTATAGTAGAAGTGATCTAGGAAACTGCGTTTCAACTCCAGAATCTCCGAGTGAGACGAAATGAACGCTTAGATAGGGCATAATAAATATTGGCGACTAAGAGAGAGCGACTGACTTTTGAACAAATTGAGCTAATGCAAAATCTATATTAGTTTATAAAGTAGAGACCTGGGAGAGTTATGTATGGAATGACACATCGTTCAAATGGCCACCTCGGCGCTTTTTACAGACCTCTACTCTTTTTTCGAAATTTTCGATTACTTTTGCTTAAATTGCGACGCTATTTCGACTGTAAAGGCTTAGATGTTGGTTCTGAACTGAAGAATCGTCATTTAATTATTAGTATAAACTTTTCTTTTAATATCGCCCGAAGGGAAAAATTCTAAGGACGTCAAATCGCATAATCTTGGTGTCCAATTTGTGTCACAGTTTCGGGAAATTACACGACCTGGGAATTTGGTGTACAAAAGACCGATTGTTTCGTCTCTTGTATGACATGTAGTGCCGTTTTGTTGAAAATAGAGATCGGTTGTGTTCATACCTTCCATCTCAGGCCACAAAAAGTCTCTTATCATATCGCGTGAAAGCGCACTTCGTTGACTAAAACAGTCTTTCTATCATCATTTTCAAAAAAATACGAACCGATGTCGCCTTTTACCAAAAATCCGCACCAAGCAGGTACTTGTTCTGGATACATTGGCTTCTCTTGGATCTCACACGGATTTTCTGAGCCCCAAATACGACAATTTTGCTTATTAACACAGCCGCTGAGATGTGCATCGTCCGAAAATACGACTTTTTTTTGAAAATCCGCATCATCATCGCTTGTGCGTCATGTCTCAAGATACTACTTCTAAATTTGTTAATCAGTTTTTATTTATGGTTTGTCAAGTGAACATGACTTTGTAGAAGAACATAATAGACACCTTGTGCTTTTTGAGTTTCGGTGAGGTAGTCACCGAGGCAGCCAATATAATTTATAATGGACATAAAAATTTTTTAAATGTCCATAAATGCGAATTTGGATTTCGATATTTCGTTTTATTGAATTTAACCTTTCACCTCCAGTTTTGGGAGGCCAATAATTTTCTTAGGGTATTGCTTACTCTCGGGGGATAACCCTACAATGCGCACAGCACAGTTTAAACGGAAGGAAATTTTAGGGAAGAGGAGGTTGGGAAGTTTTCAACCTGACAAATGTTGCAGGTAAGGCAAGATTGTTTGCCATGAAATTATACTATGACTTCAAAAGCACATTTATTGTCAGTAGAATTGCCCCATCCACTTGTACCCAGCAATCGAACTCGCGCCCACAGAAGAGAAAATCTGCAGACATGCGGCTCAGCTCGCTTAGCCAGCGAGTCTAGAGTCTGATCCTAATCCTCGTCGTACCACTCAGTCATGATTTAATAAACAGGCTTAGCACTTCCTACTCCACCATACAGGAACACACTAAATAGGAAAAGTACATAAGCAAGCAGTATGGGTCGGGTAATACATGATTTGCTGGTCAATGTGTTTGCCTAACGGCATTGAGGAAGATCTATTTTTAAGGCAACTTGTTACAGAGAAAAAATGTAGATTTTGTTGAAAATAAAGAACGTTGGGGTCAGTAGTTATCTCCACGTCAAAATCCGAGGGCAAATTTAAAGCCAGAACTCCTTTCACGGAACATAAAAAAATAGCATCCGGAAAGCAGTCATAACAAACGATGGAGAGTACATAATAAGCTAATATTTGTCTGTAGCTGTATACTTTATTCTTTATTTATTTTAAATTAAAAGGTAATATCGCGAAACGTTCATTTTTTGTTAAGGGGCTACTTACCAGATCAGTTATGCTCTCAATTCTTTCTCCATGTAATCCTGTCGCTGCACTTTTCACAATTCAGTTCTTCACACCGTGGGAAATATATAAAGAGATGCATTTCTTAATTTATTACTAATTAGTAATTGTCGTTTAGCAATCTTTCTTAAATAAGTGACGCCCACTGGTTATAATGAGAGTCGAAAATTAATCGACTTCCTATTCAAGACAATACAATTTAAAAGTGTGTCTTGACTAGAAATTCGATTCGTTTTCGACTCTCACAATAGGGCACAATAATCGGGTTTTATTTCTACATGTAAGTCATATAAGTAAAACGGTAAATTTTGAAGTAGATTTAAAGCGTTTAGAGCTAGTTTATTTATTAAAAAAAGAATAATTCAATGTACAAAAAATACGAGTTCTTTCTACCCAAGACGCACATTGAAAGCGAGCACAACTTCAATCGTTTCGTTTGACAATTGCTTTCGAGTATCGAAAAGAATTGTCACAAAAATCTGGTTCTACTTGGTCGGCATTCGACAGAAATTCGGTTGTTTGGATTTTCCATGCTTTTCACAATTTAAGTACAAATGGAGACGATATTAGAGCAACAGCGAAGGTATCATGAAGAGCGTGAAAGGCTTGTAAAACTGATGGTGGATGAATATGTTACGAAAAAACAGACGGTGAGTAACAAATGTCCCTTACGACAGTAATTCAAGTAAACTCATTTCATTCTCGCAGGATAAAGACAAAATATATTCCGAACATCGCTTGAAATATTTGTTGGAGGTAATTATGAGCGCAATATTACTCATTTAATTTATGCAAGATTTTGTACCTATAGCTCCACAATAGTGCCACTACAAAACTCCGCGAACTGTACGAAGATAAAGACAATGAAAGAAAAGCAGAAGTGCAAGCACTGTCAGGACCAAATGAATTTAGCGAATTTTATGCTCGTTTAAAACAAATCAAGGAATTTTATAAGAAGCATCCCAATGAGATTAGTGTTCCGCTGTCTGTGGAATTCGAGGAGTTGACCAAAGCTTATTCCAATCCAGAAGAGATGAACGCCCTCGTGGATTTCACTGACGAAGAAGGATATGGTCGCTACTTGGATTTAAATGAATGCTATGAGAAGTATTTAAATATCCGAGGCATCGAAAAAGTCGACTATATCACGTACCTGATGACTTTTGACCATGTTTTTGATATTCCCAAAGAGAGGAAAAATATGGAGTACAAGAAATATCTGGAGAGCTTGATTGACTACTTGTACAATTATATTGCCAGAATTAAACCCCTCTTGGATTTAGACACAGAATTGGATAAAGTTGATAAGGATTTCCAAAAACAGTGGGCAAATGGGACATTCCCCGGTTGGCCTAAAGAAACTGAGTCAGTACTTGCAAACACCGGAGCACATCTTGATCTCTCCGCATTTTCTAGTTGGGAAGAATTAGCTTCTTTAGGATTGGACAGATTGAAGTCTGCTTTAATGGCTCTAGGTTTGAAGTGTGGTGGCACTTTAGAAGAGCGTGCTCAACGGCTTTTCTCGACCAAAGGCAAGAGCAACTTAGATCCCTCATTGATGGCAAAGAAAACCGGAGGAAAGTCAAATATTCGGGAACTTGCCCGTCAAAAGGAAATCGCAGCTTTAGAAGCGGTTCTTTACAGATTTGCGGAATTTGTCTCGGAACAGAGAAGCTCAACTAAGGAGAATGTGCAGCGTAAACAGGCCAGAACTGGCGGAGAACGGGACGATAGTGATGCCGAAGCTAGCGAAAGTGATAACGAAGAGGAGGACAATGATGATGTTCCATATAACCCCAAGAACCTTCCACTTGGTTGGGATGGAAAGCCAATTCCGTATTGGCTTTACAAGCTGCATGGATTAAATATCAGCTACAACTGTGAAATTTGTGGAAACTATACATATAAAGGACCGAAGGCGTTTCAGAGGCATTTTGCAGAATGGCGACATGCCCATGGGATGAGGTGCTTGGGAATACCTAATACAGCACATTTTGCGAATGTCACACAAATTGAGGATGCCATCACTTGTAATTGGTTTTATATTTTTAAAAAAATCATTTTAAACCTGTTTTTTTTAGTGTGGGAGAAGCTAAAGGCACAGAAACAAAGTGAACGATGGATACCAGATCAGGAAGAGGAGTTTGAAGATTCTCAAGGAAACGTGGTCAATAGGAAGACATACGAAGATCTTAAGCGCCAAGGCTTACTTTAAGCATTTCTTGCATTCTGTATTCTGACGGGATTTTGAATAAATTTTAATTATTTCACTGGAGACATACCTGTGTTACAAACGGATAGAAAATTGAATAACACTTGAAAGAAGTGTCGATCCTCCTGGCTTTCGCTTCTCATTAAAACTTGCTTGTCTGGATTGTCTTCGCACAGTACTTAAAGCATTCAGCAGTCTGAGCCCAAGTCAGGGAAGTTGACATTATAACAAAAATTGTACCAAGTTTCTACATTTTAATTAACAATTTATTTAAGAACGTCGATTCTACTATAAAATAAAGAAAAGAGCACCTCTGCAAGAAAAAATCCAGAGTTGCAGGATACAAAATTTTCTCCTTAAGACGTGGGGAAATGGCTGTCTCACAGTTAAGGGGCTTATTATTGAGGTCTTATCCAACAATACTGCTTGCTCCACGCAACGCTAAATAACCTGCTGTGAGATCCATTGGCAAATTCCTCACTGTGATAAATTCTTCTGCATTGTTATACTGTAATTTGCTCTGCGGATCTGTGTACATGGCAATTAAACCAGATATGTCCGAGTACTTTTTTGCTGGACGAAACGATGGAGGTGGATTTACAGAAGAGTCTGGAAAAGAATTTACATATACATAGCGATTCTCAATCATATATCCCAAATCTTACATATAACAGCATCCTCCGGCCATGGCAGACATTTCTCGGTAGCTAAAATTTGTTTTAAAGATTTCCACATACGTTTCTTATTTGTCTGAGACAAATCTAATGAACATTTCTTGAATTTTGCCATTATTATGCGAGTTTTTGAAATTACTGAGATCTACAGGGATTATTTACGTGTCTTCTTCTTGTTTTATCTACTTTCGAATGCGTCCAGCTGAGATCTTACGTTTTTACTACGTTTACATGGCCAGTCCCCCGGTGAATTTATTAAAGATTTTTTCGAAGAAAGTTTTTAGAAGGTATTACGGACAGGACAAAGACTAAATTCGAACTGTACTACAGGAGAATTCACCCACGAAGGCGAATGTTCCTGTTTCTGTATGAACTATACAACTTTGTCTAGAAGTAGTCATCAATAATTAAAAGCAAATCCTCCCAAAGAAAGCCAACATATCTCATTAGATAACGGTATGCCTTTACACATTTACCCTGGCCCTAACCGAAATCGATGATTCAATATTAAGTTCGCTGTATCAAGCGACACATGCGGACGCTACGGTAGCTCGAAGCTAGCACATTTCCATTGCTTAAATTTTGTCCGTCTCTATGTGGCCAAGAGGTGAAGGAAGGGGTGCGGGGAGTATCGGCGAAAATTTTAATCCCTGCACCTCTTATAGTCGATGTCCTGCCACTAGTTCACGAATTACAATCAAAATAATGCATACAAACTTTCTTGTTGCTTGGTTTTTTAAACGACAATTGCAGTCCGGCCTAAGACGTAGCCACGTTCAAAAATGGCTTAGGAAATATAAAGTAACTTGCTCCGATCGACCTAAACATCATTGAAAACGTTTGTGGAAGATTATCGAGGCGAGTTGAGGCCAATAGTTGACGAATTTTTAAAATAAAGTAACTTCTCAAATTATAAAACAATGACAAAATATTCAGCAACCCTATGTAGATCCTCTACAAACTCATTAATAAATAAAATGTCTCGTTATAAAAAAATATATGTATTTCTTGCACCTGTAAAACTTAAACAACATTCACCCACACAAAAATATAAAAGCAGCCGTTCCAAATGACTTCAGTGATGTATGCCCCTCTTTCTTGCCTCACGTAGACCACATGTAAAAATATGTATCTTGCCACAGTGGAATGTACTGAATTAATGGATGGCATATGGCACGCGCCAGAGGAACACTGTTCGCAACAGCATGAAGAAAACTCTTAATTCTCTTTTCGCTTACTTTTTCGTAGAAAGGCGATCGTACCAAATATAAAAGAAGATTAACACATCTTCGAGAATTCTCTAATTTTTGTTGTTGTGTTAGCAAATGTTGATTCTTGTAATACAGTCGAATGCTAGAAATGGCTCAATCAAAAGAATGCACAGTTATAAAAAAAGACAGTAACTTACCTCATCAGATCTAAAAGCAGAGAAGTACCATAGCTCTTCCAGCTTTTATATCCAAAAAGATATATTGATAACAGGTGTACTATAGGTTTTGCTATATAGACACTTTCTGCAGTTTGTAAGACCAACGCATTGCTATTGGCGGTGTCTAATTCGTTCTGTAAAGATCTCCAGTTCCTAAGCTGAACCGGGGGTGCACCTTCTATTTTTCTAACGATTCGTCCAGATCTCTTCAGCTTAAAGAAAAATTTATTTTCGTTACAATCGTTCGCACCAGCCTGAAATCTTTTCGCATCCTCTTGTGCTTTCTTGCGATCTAATACAGGAACTAGGGGTACAGTAATTATATCTGTTGAATACCGCTTCATTAAAAGATACCTTCCTATAGATCTACAAGAGACTTTATTCAAACTGTGGTTAAATAAAAAAAAAAAACACTTTTTTTTACTTTATTATCTGGACAAGAGTTATGAAGAACCAACGACCTGATTCACCGTATAATTTCTTTGCAGAAATTTCAATAAAGACTTCACAATACTCCAATGTGGTCAGCATTAATTTTAAGCGATATCCACTGCTCTGATCGTAATGAATTGGACTGGCATTTTCTATTATTCTGTCATTAAACAACACCAGTATGTTGGAGAGGGAGTATATCAGTTCTGACACAATGGAGGAGTTGGAAATTCGACCTGAAATTTTTAAATTTTGCTTAAAATGAGAAATACGAGTATAAAATACTGGGAGATATGTAAAGATGCGATACGCAAAGTCCGAAAATGATTATTTTAGCAATATCAATTTCATTCTCACAACATGAGAATGGAAAATAGAAAGGATTAAAAACGGATTCATTCTTTTAAGAATAAACCGCTACAGGATGTCCAAGGTTCTTTTGAAGGCAAACTCCGGAGGGAATCTGAGACTTGAGAAATCTTGTATACGAAGGTTTAACGATGTGAAAGGAGACTTTCGTGCGTTGCATATTGTTAGCCGGTGAAGATGCTAAAATTTGGTAGCTCTAAAGAAGACATCTAAAGGGTTTGCCAAAATCGATGATAATGTGGACAGAGGAATTTTTCACTACACCAAGACCGCCATTGAAGTTCATAAAACAAGGTAACCAAATTCAACTTCAACAGTCGGCCTGAACTGCACTTATATATTTGTATTTGTACACGGAGGAAGGTTTCAGCATAAAGTGAGAACCTTACTTGTCAAAGACATCCAGTCGCTATCATAGAAAATGCCTCTAATCCCCGAATAACAGACTCCTTGATGCCATTCAGTCTATGTAAAGTTCTTCAATAAGAGGTGTATCTCTTTCAAGGGAGGGTAATATCTGATACTACAGAAATACCAAAAAGCAATAGTTCTTTGCTATGATGTTCCTTAGGGAAATAAGCGCGAAGGACCTTTACCCTCAGTCATGAAGTTGCATAATTTAAAATTCAACTATATCGATGGCTTACAGAAATCTGACTTGCATTCATTTCACACATATATATAGTTGCAAACAATTCTGTAATCTAAAAATACGCCGCGAAGCAGCGAAAATTATTAAAAACTATCTGCGAACTGATGGTGTGGACTTAGATACTAACCTGCTATAAAGTACGAAACCCATTTTGCTGTCGTTTCAATATCACTGACAAACTGTGGATTTTCACTAACCCATTTTTTATATGCTTCGTAAAAATTCTTTAGGGGTAAAATGTAGTTCGACATCGCAAAATGCACTTGCCAAGAAAAACAATCCACAGTTCCGGAAACAATTTGACATGTAAAATTGTCACCATAACGAACGAGACTCGATGGAGCATTTTTGCTTTTATGTGCGATTAATTTCGCTATATTTTCTGTTCGATACATATATTTTTAAAACATTGCTACAATTTTTCTATTGCAAAAACAAATCTAATAATCTGCGTCGCATCTCTTTCTCACAAATTGCATTTTAAAAAGTTGTACATACTCAGATTATTAGATGCACAGGTAAAATGAAGAAGAATAAGATTTTTAGCCTTGACAGTTACCAGCTGATAGCTTTATAACTTGCCTTGTGTATTTTTTCCCTTATGTGGTGTTTTTTAGCCTATCCTGCTGGGAAAAATGCTCCGATATTTATCAAAAGTGATTGGCGTCGCAGGTTATATTGTACAGTACGGTTGTATAACACACTGCACATTTGAATATTTGGGAGACTTCGTAGTGGTATGTGAACTACACCTATTAAGATTTATTAACTGATTCAATACCTTTCCTAAAGTGTAGTGGACCCTCAATGGAGCCAACACTTTATTCAAATAACATCCTGATAACGGAGAGGATAACACCAAGACTCAATAGAATACAGCGTGGAGATATTGTGATTGCAAAATGCCCAACAAATCCTAAGCAACACATTTGTAAAAGAGTCGTAGCACTTCCGGGAGATCGCATAATAGCCCCAGAACCCACAATTAATGAAATCCAAATAGGTAGGATGATGGGAGAGGCAAGCCATAATGTAAAGGAGGATGCTGTGCTGAAAACAACCCCCAAGTCAATTTGGAGAAGTGAAATCATCATACCTAGAGGTCACGTTTGGGTGGAAGGAGATAACGCGGAAAATAGTGCTGATTCCAGGTATTATGGACCAATTCCACTGGGCCTCATTAAGAGTCGAGCAGTGTGCAGACTGTGGCCAATAACAGACCTGAAATTATTAATTTAAAAATATTAGGTAAAAAAGTTGTTAATTTATGAACCCTTTTATATAGTTTAAAGGAATGAAACAAAAATTATTCTAAAAGGGATAACGGTACTTGTAAATAAAACAGTATTTATAACATTTAATTCTGACCATTTTGTGACTGCCGCTTCTCACTATATTCTCTACGCCTTTGCTCAATCCATCGCGTAATTTCATCCTTTAATTCCACATTTGGTTTGACCTGATCCATTGTAAGTGGAGAACGGTTGAAGGGATCCGACTGATCACTGAGCAAGTGGCGAGCTATTGTTGACCTGTCGATGGTAACATGAGAACTGGGCAGAATCACAGGATCCAACATCAGAGTAGACATAATTGGATCTAAATATTCTTCTGGAGCGTCAACAAGTGCTTCCTGGTCCTCTTTATGCCGTTTCTCGATTTGTTTCACTTTAGTCGCAAACTCTTGCATTTCCCCTATAAGCTGCCCGCCACCGATTCGAACTAAATACAGGAATTTTTGTGTTCTTAGTATTTCTGTATGGAAAAAGTGGAACATTTCTCATACCTAAAACCTGTTCAGCATAATCGAAAAGTTCACTACTGTACGAGCGGCCGTCCTGCGACACCGCCAGGCAGAATTCGTCGCTGTCTTTTAAATTTACATATATCCTACAAATTTCAAGGACGGTGTTGGCAGGATCGAACTCAAATTCCTTCTTGTCTTTGACCTATAAGCAAAAATGCACGTGACTCGATTTCCAAAATAAATCACGCTTTTACCTTGAAGCTCCCCTTCTTCGGACCCACCAAATGAAGAAGGAAATAATTGAGCATTGACGCTATCCTGTCTACCATAGACTGATGGCAGAATATTGCTTTAATTTCGCTTGTAATCAGCTTAAGAATGTTAATGGTGTCCCTTCCTAGAATATTGTCGAACCGAGCCATCATCCCCAAGTGCTGCAGGTTGGCAATATTTTGCTGCCTTTCTGTTTGAGGTAGATTGTTCCATTCCCCGTTATCTTGCGCCGATTGCAGAGTCCGAATCTGTTGTAGATTCGAAAGGGACTCATCTAGCAAAAATATCGCGTCATTTATTAGAAGATTAACAAAACGAAGGAATATGGGCGGATCTACCGCTTCAATGTTCTGCTCTGCCTCCAACGCTAGTGTCCTTTACGAAATAAGAATTTTTGTGCAACGATACACTTTTAAGACCAAAGCACTTACTTGAAGCATTCTTTCTGTTCCTCCAATCCCCATAGAAATTCCATTATTGCGTACATTGGCCTGCGGTAATTAAATTTCTGCTCGAACTGCACAGACTGGCCAGTCATCTCAATGCTGACAAAGACGTGCAGCAGATTGGGGACAACTTGCAGTCGATCGGGGTGGGTTTGAAACAGTTTGGTTTTGAAAGACGCTCGGAAACTGTTTGTCTCATCTTTCGGCAGTAGACTTTCCATACCTTCAGCTAAACGGGCTCTGAGGTGGGGATTCCTTGCTCTCTCTACACTGCCCATGAATATCAAAATCATCTTGAAAATAGCACTTTGGGCCCCGTTGTCCAGTTCTATCGTCTGTGCCTCAAAGTGCCGAATGAATGTGAGATATCCAACGATATTTTCCAGAACATACTCTGGAATTGACCTAAACGACGGCGATTAGAAATTATTTATCAGAGAGAAAACGGAAGTTCCTACTTCAAGTAAGGTGGGACATAAGAAGAAAGCGGCAAGGAGATTGCTTTTCTCTCCTTGGGAGCATAATTCTTGGATTCTGACATTATTTTAATCTCGTCTTCGGCTTTGGCTGTGACCTCCGTTAGCCAGACTGCGGTAGCTTCGTAGAACTGGAGCAGTAATTGGTCGTTGTTTGGCTCAATTATGCAATTCTTCAAGCACATGAATTGTTGCATCTGGGACGTTAGCATTTGCATAATATTCTGAGCGACGTCCGACCCACCTTGTGCCATGGTGTCCTGGTATGCACTTTGCATTCGATGAATCTCTCGGCTCATCCGAATAAATTTTTCGATACAAACTCTGTAACCTGGAACGGGGGTAAATTAGGAGGAAAGACGTGGAAAACACTACCAAAATTACTCAGATCAATTGCCTTATGCGTCATAAAAAAGCATTCTGTAATAAAGTTGTAAGTGTCGGCTGTAATCCGCGTCTCGTTGTCCTCTACTGGCAGCAGACAAGTCTCTTCAGAGACCTTCTTTAAATGAACCCCTTTTGCAGGCCTTTCTGCCTCAGGAACCGCACAATAAGTTGGATCAACAAGTAAAACTTTGTAGTTCGGTTTAAAGAACGGCTGACATAATCTCAGAAGGACGCCACAAAGTCCAATCATGAAAGCATCACTTGCACTGGTCAGGCTACCCAAAGGCGAAAGATTGTGGGTGTTCCAAATCTGCCCTCGGGGAATGTTTGCGTGCAGACAATTGCCGATCCATATTAAAGTTTTTTGGCGAATATTGCCACCCAACACAAGTAAGGATTTGAAAATGGTGTGCATCCGATTCAAGTGGGCTGTTAAGTAGTTCCACAGAGATTCATTCATGTTGGAAGATAGCGAATCCATTGGATTATCGTAGAACTCAAAAGGTCCATTCTGATTTTTTGGGAGAATGGACAAACTCAGCAGTTGTCCTAATAATGTTTCAGCGAACTTCACCCCTTCTGTGTCAGGATTGGGAGTTGTGAAATCGATGAGTATTTCACCGAGCTGGGATACCGACTTGTCGCACACGAACATTGTCAGCAGGGGGATCACCCATTTTTCCAGCGTTATCATATTTGCGTTGCGGATCGATTTTTGTATTTCGGAGAACATTGGGTAAAAAATTGCTTTCAGACCGCCTATAGCGGATATCTCATCATCAGTCTGCATCTCTTTTGCCGTCAGTACTAAGAAATCCTTTTTCAAGTCTGGCTCCTCATCCAAATCTTTCAACAGCTCCAACCACTGCGCTGGCAGGGATTGTCCTTCGAACAGGTCGGGCTGCGTCATTGCCGTGCACACATTTCTCAAAATAAGGGAGCGAATCTTATCGCACGCACCATTGATTACTGAATCGTTTATATTCCGGGATTTCTCACAAGTCTCAAAGGATCTGTACAGATATATAATCACCCTGGTTTCAATTACAGGTTCGCCCTCATCTATTATTCTGTCGTTCGGAATTAAATAGTCCTTGGGTGTGAGAAGAAGGAGCCTCTCAAACAAGGCATGCTCCAAAAGGTCGAGATCCAATAGTCCTGCTTCGGATTGGGAGGCAATCTCCTCCAAGTAAACAAGCTGTTGTGATCGCTTCTCGTTTTTGCTTATGGTGATGAGGAACACCTTCTCTATGAGAGAGTTAATTTTAGTGCCTAATATATTTACACTGCTGGAGGTAATTTGCACTTGACCAGACGACTCTGACTTGGCAAACAAGCCCGAGAAGGGATTTGTTTCATTTGATTCGTTAGACATTGTGGTCCTTAAAGTTGCATAATATCCGGAATTAGTTGTTAAAAGTTATAATTGCGGTTTTTAAAGCAATATTTGTTTTAAAACACCCCGCACCAAATGTTCACGACTGCAGGCTAAAGTGCTGCCTCATACTTTAGAGCTAGATTGTCACAAAATGACAGCTGTTGTCATGTGCTCTGCCAACTTACCAGATCTGTACAATTTCTTTCAATTAGATTTTTGGAATTTTTTCTGTAATAATTCTCAGCAATAAGACAATAAAACAAATTTTCCCTGTTGTTGCTCTAATCCTGGGACTTCATTATTGTCCCAAAAGTTTAATAACATTTCTAGAGAAATAAGAGATTAGTTTTTTAATAGTTTTAGTAGCAGTCTTGATTTTAATGAAACCCACAATTTTTCCAAATCTCACCTCTGCCACTGATATCCACCGTCAAATACAGTTCAGTGGATGCCCAGAATGACATAACAATTGTAGTGTGTTGCCCGTTGCGAGGAAACCTCGATTTTTGCTCGTGGTTAGGTTTCCGGAGGATAAAATTACATTTTTATAAGGAGAAATTGTGTTAAAAGTATTTGGAAAAGTGTGATTTAGACGCATTTTATAGCAGCAATACCAAGATGCCTTCCAGTGATCCATTACCGCCAAAGGAAAGCGCGCTTTTCAGGAAATTATTGGTACGTCATGCAGTTCGGGTAGTGAGCTCCCACAATTTGGATTTAATTTGCAGTTCGTGGAGGGCAGAATTTACCTCTACATGTTTTGTTTGTACTAGATAAAAATGCACAAGGATCCCAAGGGTTTATTTTAGATGCAGGCAAGGTGATCACAATACAAAGGTTAATTACTTTCCATTTTCGGTCATTGAGACATTTACCCAGGCAAACCAATCGACTTAACCTCACTTCGCATATTCCAGAGCCAGTGTTCTTTGGTTTTTTCCCCAATTGGGCGCTAATTTATTTACCAATGACATATACATTAAAATGCAGGGATTTTGACGGGCAATTTTGTATTTTCAGAAATGCTATGAAATGAAACAGTATAAAAATGGCCTGAAACTGGCCAAACAGATATTGTCAAATCCAAAGTACACGGAACATGGTGAGACGTTAGCCATGAAGGGGCTCACTTTGAACGGCCTTGGACGACGAGAAGAAGCATATCAGTACGTTCGGCGGGGTCTTCGAAATGACCTTAAATCTCACGTCTGTTGGCATGTTTACGGATTGCTTCAACGTTCGGACAAAAAGTACGATGAAGCGATAAAATGTTACAGGAATGCCCTGAAGTGGGAAAAAGATAATTTGCAGATCCTTAAAGATCTCTCCTTGCTGCAAATTCAAATGAGAGACCTGGAGGGATACAAGGAGACAAGACATCAACTTTTTAAACTACGACCGTCACAGCACGCCTCTTGGATAGGATTTGCAATGAGTTACCACCTGTTAGGGGACTTCGAGACAGCTAATAGTATACTGGACACATTTAGACAATCTCAATCTCTTATTGTAAGCACTGATCTTGCTATCGAATTTAAGATTTTAAAACGATAATTCCAGGAAACTCACGACTATAGGCATAGCGAATTGTTGCTTTATCAGAATCAAATCCTAATCGAGTCTGGGAATTTCGCGAAGGCGCTGGACCATTTAAAAAAATTCGAGGGTCAAATTGTGGACAAACTATCTGTGAATGAGACCATGGGGGACCTCTACATTAAGTTAGGGCAAAACAATTCCGCTGTTCCAATTTACGAATCGTTAATTAATCGTAATCCAGAAAATACCTTGTACTATGCGAAATATTTCGAAGCAAAAGAAGTGACTGATGCGGACGAAAAGTTGAGGATGTACAAGAAGTTCCAGGTAAGAGTTTGCTCAGACAATCAAAACTCGATACAAATACTCAATTTTTAGGAGGATTTCCCATATGCAATGTGTCCAAAGCGTCTTCCATTAGATGTGGCTGCGGGAGATACTTTCCGGGATATTATTGACGAATATTTACGTCGTGGGCTGCGAAAGGGTGTGCCACCACTTTTTGTTAATATACGTTCCTTGTACAACGACTCATCCAAAGTTGATACGATAGCACAATTAATACAAGAATACTATTCCAATTTGAAAAGTACAGGACACTTTTCCAAATTAGATTTTGAGCAACAAAAGCCTATCGAACCAGCATCTGCATTACTGTGGACCATGTTGTTTTTAGCACAGCACTATGATTTCCTTCGTGATACAGATAAGGCGCTAGAATATATCAATCAAGCTATAGATCATACTCCAACACTAATAGAACTTTTTGTGACAAAAGGAAGAATATATAAGCATGCTGGTGATCCTGTAGAAGCTGTTAAGTGGCTGGATGAGGCGCAAAGTTTGGATACTGCAGATAGGTAATATTTTTTTCGTCAATAATTGCATTAAATTTCAGGAAATTTAGTTTAATGGAGAATGTTCCACTGCATATGCTGCGTGGGCAAGCTCATCATGACTGTGTGAGCAATTGTATGTTATGAATAGCGAGGGATAGAGAATTGATACTGACGGATTGACTGAGACGAATAGGAATACAATGAGAAGGAAGTGTAGTTTAGGGGGGTGGATATTAAACTAAAGGGTCCAGTGAGGCAAATTATAAATGTCAGCAAACGGTGGAATATTTATAAAAACGTCTATTCGAAACTTTTAGTAGAAGATACTTAAAAGGGCTGAAGGTAGGTTAAGCAAGGACATTTACGAGGTTACAACAACAAAAAGAGGCCTCTTAAAGTTCGTATTTCCAACCTGGACAGGTACTCCTCCAGTCATAAGCCTAAATTGCAAACAACATAGATGTACAAGATAATTTTCTGAGTGGAAAGGGGAGTGTGAAATCTCCGGACTGCTCTTAGTAAATTCAACAAAATACATGAGAGGTTTCTTTGTAGTAAATTAGAAAATTTCATATCAGCAAAATACGAATTCTTCAACTCTTCAAAATATGCATTCGTTTCGGCGATTACTTGTCTTTCGAGTAGAGTCTGCGTTCAGTAAGCCATTGTTTCAAAAAAGGTTGAAATCCCACGGAGAATAGGGTGGATGTGGAAGCACTTAATATCGTAATTCTATCAATTTCGCTGCTACGATTACCGATGAATGGGCTGGTGCATCGTTAAATGCGGTCGTTTTTGTCTGATTCATCATTCAATCAATCCAACAACGCCACATAAAATTCGTCTGTCATTGTCTTTCCTCGTTCAATGTAGTCAATAAATAGTATGACATGCGCATCCTAAAAACCAGCAGTAAAGATTTTTCCAACTGATTGATGCGACGGCGGTGATTTATCTACGTAAATAATCCTTTGAATTACATTGAAACAGCTTCAAATATTGCTCTGAGTCTTTAGCTCGATGTTGTTTTCAGTCAATTATGAGTGTACGCAGCACTCATTTTGCAATCAGCTTTCTCATTAGCTAATTATGCTCATGAATAATATTGAAAGCACGTTCGGTTGAAATGCTATTTCACAAATTTTCACATTACTATCAACTCTTAAATAACAGTAATTTTTTATTCGTGATGCCATCTCTTGACGAGACCAATCATTTCTCAAGCAACCTAGTAACAAATTGCCCGATGATATAAAAAATCTGAATGACTTCACCTAATTTAAAAAACTAAACAAATCATATGCTCGAATCGAATTTACATATTTGAAAATCATATAATAAGATTACCAACAATTGTTTTTGTAAAAAGAAAAATCTGTGCAGTCTTCTTAGTGGGATGCTGGAAGGAAGGTGCTAGCTGAGAAAGTTCAATATTAATATGCAAACTTTTCCTAAACGTCTGTTCAAGACATCATATCTACTCGCCGTAAGGAACTGAACAAAAGTTATATATCTATATAAGCTTTTCGAATCTGATTTGAATCGAATTTGAAAAAAGCCTATATAGTCCTATAATATCAATGGCATCTTAAGAAATTTCAATAAATTTTAAAGAATTTTATTTCCTCAGGTACATCAATTCAAAGTGCGCAAAATACATGTTACGGGCGAATATGATTAAAGAAGCTGAAGAAGTGTGTTCAAAATTTACCCGAGAAGGTGTATCTGCGATGGAAAACTTAAACGAAATGCAATGTATGTGGTTCCAAACGGAATGTGCTCTGGCCTATCAACGATTAGGGAGATGGGGTGATGCTTTGAAAAAGTGTCACGAAGTTGATCGACATTTCGCTGAAATTATTGAAGATCAATTTGATTTTCACACATATTGTGTGAGAAAGATGACATTGCGCGCCTATGTTGGCCTTTTGAGACTGGAAGATGTCCTACGAAGACATCCATTTTACTTTAAGGCCGCTAGATGTGCCATTGAGGTTGTTTTTTTATATTTTGGTTTTCATAAATAGTATTAATAAAATACATATTCCTTTTATAGGTATATTTGAAATTGTATGATAGACCGTTGAAAAATGAACAAATCGTAGAAGAAATCGACACAGGTAGCTAATGAAAAACTCTTGAATAGTTTTTATTGTTCAAATATTTTCCAATTCAGAGAATTTACCACCATCGGAGCTGAAAAAACTGAGAAATAAACAGCGAAAAGCGAAAAAGAAAGCGGAACTAGAAAGTGCGCAGGCCGCACAGGCAGCTGTTAAAAAGGAGCAACATCACAAATCAAAACAGCAGAATCCGCAAGACATGGATCCAGAGGCGCCACAATTGGATGAACTAATTCCAGAAAAACTGGAACGGCCAGAAGATCCACTTGAAAAAGCTATTGATTTCCTTAAGCCATTGCAACAATTAGCCAAAGATCGAATCGAAACTCATTTATTAGCTTTTGAAGTTTATTTGAGAAAAAGTAAAATTCTTCTTATGATCCAATCCATTAAGCGTGCCCGTCAATTGGATCCAACACATCAAATTGTTCATGGTTGCATTATGAAGCTGACCAAAGCTCTTCAAATCATGACTGATTTACATCCAAGCGTTAAACAGGTGGTGGAAAAGGCCCGCGAAGAATTGATAGGATCAAAAACTGCGGAGGAACTGAACGCCGAATTCATCGAGAAGAACAGAAACTCAATTATGCATTTAATTGAAGGAGCCAAAATTATGTACGCTTTAGACTTTAGCCGAAGAGATGAAGCAATAAAATTAATAACGTCTTACGATATTGACAAACTTAGCCTTTTTGTAAGTAGAGTTTTTACAATTTCACGAAGAGATTTTACTTAGAAAAACATTTTTTTTTGTTTTTTTAGGAATGTACGAGAATTTACGAAAGCATGCGTGATGGTCATTTTGGATTTTGCGAGGACCATTTGAAAAACTATAGGGACCGATGTAGTAAGAAGTTCAAATATGCTCGCCTGTTTAGGGATCCAGATCTAAGTGAAAACCACGTTAACGAGTCAGTGGACATCAACAGTTCCGGAGACATGCAAAATGATGCTCATAAAAAGTAAATAAACCAACTGGATTGGATACACTCCTCGAAACAGTTGTTGTTTCTGTTTTTTCAAAGCCGCAATTTATAGATACAAAATTTTAAAGTAATTTATTTCAACAAAATCAAATCCTGGCACAAATACTGACTGAAGTCATTTTTTTGGAAGAGATTTGTGCGAGGCCCGAATGTAATGAGAGAAAAATCAACAACAGCCACACTGGAAAATTTAATTCTACAAGTAACTAATAAAAAATTTCAAATATTCACGGAAAATTTTAAACATAAGTTAAATAGGGTATATCTTAATTAATTAATGAATTTAATTACGACTAAGTTATCATTAATTAAATATAAATAAAATAATTTTATTTGTACAACAATTTTTATCTGACAGAATATCGGAATTTATCAAATATACCGACATGTTGATAAGCATTTTAGAAAATTTTTTCAATTACCAGGCAATACGGACCTGGGAGCTTCTCTGAATTAATATATAGATTACGGACGTACGAGGTTGTTTCTGATTTTATTTTTCACATCCAGTAGCTTATGCGTCCTGTTCTTTATCGGAAAGTGAACGTCGTTATTGCCCAAATCGAAAAATAAGCTCTAGCGATTAGCTGAGTTTGTACAGTAAAATTTAGTGATTATTTATTAGGCATGAAATTCTAGCCGATTGCCTAAAAAGCCGGTTTGTCCATTGGTTATGACTACAAAGTGTGCGAAGGCTGGCCCATTGGTTGCATATTTTTAACGAAACATTTACAACGATTAAAGCTTTAGATAATGAGATTTGTGTATCACATACATTACACACCGGGAAAGGACGTCGTTGCGGCGAATGCCTTGTCCAGGCACACGTTAGAAAACCAGGAAAGAGACGAGGAAGAAGTGGAGGAGTTAGAAATGTTTGTACAGTACATTGTGACAGATTTACTAGCGACGGATCGTAGACTGGGGAAATTAAAAAAGTGCAGAGGAACGACAATAGAAAATAGAGGAAAACTACCTGTGGAACTAAGTCAATTTTTTGAATGTATAAAGGAAGTCGATCCACGGAAAGAAACCCTTACAGAGTAGAGAATTTCCAGATAGACCGTGGAAAGTGATTGGGACAGACATCTTTTACTGAAAACATCCGAAGTACTTGCTGGTGAGCGATTACTACTCTCCTTCTCGATATCCGGAGGTAGCACATCTGGAAAAGGTAACATAAGCTTGTATTCTATAAGGTATAAAAGTTAATTTACAGAACTATTGATGTGGAGGTACCAAAACCACCTAGCCACAATTGGAACCTACTTTTTTGATTTTTCACACTTTTGTTATTACTAAGATGACGATAATGTGATTACTTATCTTTAATGAGAGAGTTCGAGTCCTATGGACTAGTATAGATCCATACATTCATTTATTATTCCTCCAAACAACATTTAAATCAAGCTTGCAAAATATTTCTCTAGTACTGGAAAGCAATAAACCCAGAATTTCTGGGCTACAAGTCCAGCACAAAATATCAACACGTAGAAATCCTATTTAATTTAACTTTCAATCAATTCTAGTGCAAATCGGCATCTCCAGCGTGGCAACCTCTCTGCATCCCCTTTCCTTTCGGTTACTGAAAATATTCTGGGTATAGCATTTAATAGAACCTCATTCACTTCAGTTCCTGCTTCCTGGGAGCGTACGTTTGCCATAAATCACAGCAAACTGCGTCCGGTTGCATTTTTTCCGTGATTGTATCAATCAAGTGGATGTTGATTAATACCAACTCGGTGTAAATTGATTGGAATTTGCCTTTCTCCAGCCGAACGAGATTACTGATAGGATTTACATTCAATCAGGAGGTCGGGATCCTACAGGAATTATACGACCCATTGTTCAAGGAATGGTGTGTTCATAGATAAAAGCTCGACAGGAAATAGTAAAATACAATTATGTGCCAGGAAATTACTTTCACATCCTTGTGAAGTGCAGACGAGTGCTGAGTACTTAGCAAAGCAGATGTACGAGCGTACACAATGCCCCCAGCGCTCATCGCAAAGGAATCAAAATTAAAAAGAAAACAACTGGATACCATCACCACTTGTGGATATTTCGCCCAAAATTGAAACATCACTTTTTACACGATAATTTTGTTTAATTGCTGCGGTTTGAGGCCTTTCCTATTCATAATTGTCTGCCCCAATCTAATAAATTTCAGGCCATAAAGTTGAAACTTCCGCCACATAATTAGAGAGGGCTATAAGACAATATCCGGGAAAGTTAACTTGTTTTCCAAAATGTTTTGAATGAATTAGTCCCTTAAGGCGTTCGGCTGGGCATTTGTTTTACCAAGAGAATGAATACTCAGTCATGTGTACTAAATATTGCTTCAGAAGGGTAAGACGCGTTGAACCTTAAAATTTTGGCAATTGCAGATACGATCGGTAGGAGACTTAAATATTTTTGGGGGAGAACCTCTTATTGGGAAATTTTGCAAATTTTCTCTCAACGAAGATTTTTTTTTTGTTTGTATTCACCCGCATAAAGTAAGAAATTTTTAGGAAGAAGGAAAGAATATCTATTGGTTTTCCCATTGTATTGTTGCTTGTAGTTTGGTAATTACGATGTTTCTTTTTAATGGCAATAGCGTTGTGGACATATGTAGCTCGTTAAAATTCTACAGAAAAACTATTTTTCGTCTCGAAGTCCATTTTATCTCGCTACGTATTTCGTTCTCGAATGAAAATAAAGAAAATGGTGTATAACATATATTTTAGCGGCAAATTTAAGAAGAAGAAGAAGGCATATTAGCAGAGGAAAGACAAACTATTAAAAGCAACCCGAGCAGAAATAACACCGTGAGGGCCAGATTAGGCTGTAGAACGGTATGCCATATTAGGAAGTTCCTGTGAGGCCCTCATCAGTTCCTAATATGAAGTGCCCTATTAGGATTTTTTCAAACTGGCCTGGATTTGGTGCCCTCATTCCATCCCTGGTCTGGTCCCAATAGTATTCGAGACCCCTCACCCCCCAAACTCTTCCCTAACGAGTTACGGCCCCTCAAAGATTTTTCGACTTTCAATGTTTCCTGATGGAAATGATTGCTCATAACTTGTGAATCACCCTATGAATTCTGATTATTTCTGATTTAGTTGAAAGCTATCACAAATATCTTTCTTTTGGTACCTCATCTGTTGTTATCGACGAACTATTCTTGAAGATATTATCAAAAAGAATCGAAAATTTTTGATTTTTTTTTGCCTAGGATTATGAAAAATAAATCCATTTATTTTAACAAATATTTACTATGGAATTTAATTTTATTATTGTTAAACAATACCCCCGATGTCGCCTTTTTTCCGCAAAAATCCTGCAACGGTTTTCCAACGAAAGGTAATAAAGTGTATCTACGATGGACCCAATGCTGTTCAGCAAATTACATCCTTAACTGGAGCAGGGGGTCATAACAGAAAAATGAATACTTGAATAACTTAAATGAATGGTTGTGATATAATAAATTAAAGTTAAATATTGATAAGACAAAATTTGTTATTATTTGCAATAAAAAATTATAATTAACGAGAATGATGTGAATTGCAGCAATTATCCCATTCCTTTTCTAACTGCTCATATTTTCTGTACGTAATAATGATTTTTTGTAGGTATTTTATTTCTCTTAATAATATTACCTTTTGAAAGTGTGTGAATGCTGTCATTGGTCCAACAATTGAGCTCATCCTCTACCAACTTTATTGCAATATTGAACAATAATTGCGCTACAGCAGGATACATCTTTTCCGAATGTGGCGGTATGTGGCTTCAACAGAAACTTCTCATTAGCTTTTTTCAATGCAGATAAAGATAACAGAAGAAATAAATAAAAATAAATGTAAAATAAAACAAAACATAAGCAAAATAACGAGTAAACTGAGAATAGAAAAATAAACTGACGAATTTTCTCTGGGTTGATGAAAGATAATTATCCCACGGCAGGTCACGAAGAGTAAATCTAAAAAATTTCCGTTGGAAGGCCTCAATTCTGTTAATATGGACCTGATAGAAAGGACACTAAACAGGACTAATATAGATTTGTTAATATGTAATAGCGTCCATATTATTCTCAAACTCACTCAAGTCTATGGGTTTATGAACTCTATACAAAGGGGATCCATCTATCGTGCCTCTACGCTTGCAATCGTACCACCTATTAGCCAACACCTATAAAATATGCTTAATAAAGACAATGAATATCTCAAGCAACAACAGTGAAGGATCTTCTACATGCGCCCGGAATAACTCAATCAAAATCACGGATAAGATTGAATAAACTCACTCTTCTTGACAAGAAAATAAAAATCTTCAATTTCTATAAAATTAAGAAAATGTCGTAAAGTGCTCCTTCTGTGACGGAAATGATGCTATTAATCTTATTTCGTCTCTCAGCTCTCTGCATAATTTTTCGATTAAGAATTTATTACGACATAAATTTCAAAATTACAGCTCAAGAAATTCTCCTTTGAATTTTTCCGAAGTATTGCAAGTAGTGTAAGATGCCCAATGAGCTTGCTGAAAGCCAAATGAACTCAATAATCTAGAGAAGATCTATAAATTCATTAGATTCCCATTTCCTGATAAAAGTCATAGAGCCTATTGAGGTTTCCCACTTAATTTACTTTCTCAAAATCCTGTTAGCAAAGGCAGCGCTCAGGCGGCAGATGAAGGAAAAGGCTCCGTAAAAGGTGAACGCCAGTAATACCTGAAGTGGAGAGAAGATTCGGAGGATTTAAATTGAAAGTACATTTCTGATGAAGGATGAAATGTAATATGTATGATATTACATGACGAGACCATTACGCTTAACTTGATGGTTTTAATTTGATTTCGATAGCATTGGAGCAGCTATTATCCTTTGATTATCGATTTTATCCGCTTTTGGTAATAGTGATCTGTTTGTACCATGTCTGCTGCAGAAAAAGGATGCAACTTCAATCGGGATTCTAAAGATTAATATTTGGATTCGGAATCTTCCTA
>QYTT01086985.1:0-14999 GCA_006980735.1 Dasypogon diadema | reverse complement strand
CTTGTGATATTATCAATAAATTTAGTTCTGACTCGACCCAAAATTCGAGAAACTAAAAGCCGCATTCTGTGACTTGGAAGTTTCCAAAAAGTGATAAATTTGAGCACAAGCATTTCCTTATAATTTCTTGCCTCCCTTTTGTTTGATTTTTTATGACTTCATGTTCTTCGCTTTAGTAAAATTGATGCTCCTTTGACAGTGTTGGATTACAGCTAAATTTCTAAAAGAAATACTTCGAAGCGTTAATATATCCTGTAACAAGAAAATGGTGGGAAAATCCAACCCAGTAAAATTAACTATTTTTTAGATGGGTAAAACTGACTATATAGCGGTTATAAGCAACCATTTTATGTTCCGGGCTTTTAACTAGTAGGTGGTCACAAGTAAACATGTTTTAGTCAACATTAACTATTTTGTAGTTCCTTCAAATAGTTAGAAGTAACTACTTTAGAATTTTAAGAGAAATGCATTTTTATTTTTTATCCCTTGCATGCTTTCTGACGGAACATGGCACGCACTTTGATGTGTGGCCTTCCGTGTTCCGTCACATCTAGTATGCGAGGAGGCAATGAGTCCAAGCAAACTTTTGTTTTTTCAGTTTTTTCGATTTCACTTCCTGAGGCAAGGAGCTCCTGTTTCCAAATTTCAGTTGTAAAGTTTTTAGGAAAATAAAGTTTTAACGAATTGCTAACATGGAGTTTATTCATTTATTAAATTATTTCGCACTCCATAAGGTGTATATTATGTTAACCATTTTTTACGTAGAGCTAAAATTTAAGGATTTCTGTCCCTTTCACTCTTATAGATAATTTTATCAGCTGATTTCAGGGTCAATGGGAACTTTTTAGGAATTTGTTCTCTCTTGTTATATTTGCTCAATGATTAAAGCTGTCTGGGTTGCGTGGAGAGACAATCGTTATTTTACGATCAGACCACTCACAGAGCAATTAAACATCGATAAAGAAGCCGTGCATACGTTTATCAACAAGGATTTAGGAGAAAGGAAGTTGTACACGCTTCGTTCTACATGCGCAGTCTCACAACGCAGCGGTTATTCGTCAGTTTTTAGCAAAACAAATGATACTGTGCACTACACCACCTCTAATACTCGTCAGATTTCACCTCGACGGACCAGTTTTAGTTTCGAAAATTAAAATTAAAGCTAAAGAATAACAATTTCACATTATAAGGACTATCTAACGAAGGAGCTAGCGGATTTCCAGCACGCTCTGGAGCAACTATCCTAAAACAGTCCTAATCCTAAAACTAAAACAGTCCTAATCCTAAAACTAAAAACTAAAATTAGCCACCACTACCACAACAGTGTTATCAGCGGCCGAAAAAAAACGTCCACCACTTACTTCTTCTTACGAAGATATTACTATTCAATCATATAAAGTGAGTAAAAAAAGTTAAGGTACAATTGTATAGATATAGACAATCTGTAGCAAATTCAGCAGTTGAACTCGATACAACCGATGTGGACAGCGTAGGAAGGATTCCATATCTGAGATGGTATTCAACAAGCGGTCTGACGATACTTTAGTTTGTCTCAAAATCCCTCAAACCTAAAATGCTTTCAAACGACCCCTAAAATGCCTTTGTACAACTTTGCGTTTAGGATTACTAGAGCTACAAACTTAAAAATGAGGTAAAAGTTGCAACACTTTTTTACATGTGTTTAAATTCTATAAAAGGCGTGATTGGACAAATACCAATGTTTGTGGAAAGTTTTATTTATTGCGGTTCTTTTTAACTCTCTTTTGCACAATTTTTCCTTTGAGTAATACTACACATATTTTGATACATTTAATGCATTTAAAAATTATTGAACCAGTAATTGCATCGGTTCTCTCGCACTTTAAAACCGTAATAAATATTGATTGAAGTACTTTTTTTCTATTTAACGGATGTTAGGCATGTAATATTCGAGACAAAGAGCAGCACTGTGTAAAAAATATAATTTTCGTGGACTCTTCATTTATAATAAAGATTTTCTACTTATCATTTTTTCGCTGAATACCACAATTGATAATACATAAAGGTAAATATGCTGTTCACCTGCACTTTATATTTCATTTTAATTTAATTTAGTTTCACAACAACGATACAATTTAGTATTTTAATAACGTTTATTTTAATAAGTACCTCATTATCTCTCCGTATGTATACAGGGAAGAATGTGCATCCACATTAAACAACGTGAATATTTCCAAAATGTCTCGTAAATGTATGAAACACTGTTCTACAGAAAGTACTTTTTTAGAAAGTATATTTTGTTTAAATATTTTTAGGTAAAATACGTTTCACCAAAAATATATAGGCGATATCCCGAAATTTCAAAAGACCGCAACACTAAAATCCCGAATTATTTTAAAGAGCCGAAAGACAAAAACCTGAATTTCAAAAATTAATCGAAAATTCCAACCGGCAAAAAATATAGAAATAGAAATTTTTAAATTCTAAAAATCTAGTAATCTTTACAAATCTTGAATTTCAAAAAGGAAGCAAAATTTTGAAAAAAATTAAAGTCCTAAGGGGTAAAAATTCTGCCTTTTACAAAAAGTAAAGAAAGGTCAATTTATTACATTCTTCTGCCCTCAAAATACTGTCGTTTACAAAAGAGGGAAAAACATTATTAACATTCATAATTTTGAACATTCGAGATTGTGTCATTCGGGATTTTGTAATTCGGCACTTTCTCATCCCGGATATTGGTTTTGTGATTTTGTATTTCGGTATTTGATCCTGCAAGAGCCTAGGAAGGTGGAAAAATAAAACTCATCTGTACTGCACGACCGTATATTTCAGAAGAAGGAACCTAGTTCACATCGAATTTTCTAATAAGAGTACACACTTAATTACTGAATTATTCCTTCTTTGTTACTAACTGAATTTAAATTGAGCTTTGTTTGCTACTATTTGAATTAACTCTAATTTGGAATGTTATTCTCCTAAAATTTATATTCTTTTTGCATTGAATATATGCTTAAACAATTTGACATGTGTGTTTTTTGTATTTTGCTTTGCGATTGCTTCACTAGTGATCGACTAATTAATATTCATTTATATTGAACAAACCCAAAAACGTCAAAATCTAAAAGAAATCCAGAAATAATTCAAACAAAAAATTCGCGCGATTTTGGATTGTGACATTTTTTAAGGTATTGCCTAGTCTCAGGGGACAGGGGAGGGAAGAGGATATTGGAAAACTTTAACCTGAAAAATGTTGCAAGTGAGCCACAATGTTTGGCATGAAATCATTACTGTGCATTGTGCAACAACACCCAAGTGGCTTCGCAAGTACAATACTAGTCAGTCAATAGAATTTCCTCAAACACTGGTACCCAGGCAAATCGCCGCGCCTTGTCCAGGATTCGTACCACGATGGAGAAAATTTGCAGACGTGCGCCTCAGCCCGCTCGGCCACCAGCGTATTGCAATTTTGTAGCAATACAATAAATTTTCAATAACAAGAAATGCGTCATGCTGTAGACTCTTAGCACGTGTTTTTCTGTTAGGATTTTCTTTTGATTAGTGATAACTTTTTTCGGAAAATATGGGTTCAACTGTTGATTGTATAGCAGTTTCCGCTACGTGTTCATTTTGATTTATTATTAATAAGATTTCTAAATATGACATCTTACTTTTGTGGAATTTAAGATTACTTAATTAAAAGAAAATAAATTTAACGAATTGTTAACCTTTTAAAAAGAAAATCTAGAGTAACCAAATAATTTTAGCAGGCAGTGTAATCTGCTGTGTCTAAATTTATTTGGTAATGTATTTATTCAGGACACTTTGCTTTTGCGCACGAAAATTCATAAAATTCATCACACCAGTTTTTAGACATAGGCACTTTGAAAATCTTTACATTTAACTCATTTAGACACCTGAAATTTGTAAAAATATTAATGTCAAGTAAGTTTGTGTTAGTTTTTAGTCTTAATCTGAATTTAGTCCGGTAGAGGTGTTAGAAGTAATTTAATGATACCAAATAATAAAATTTTACCGGAAATAAATATTTATAATTAAAAGTTAAAATCAAAATAAAAGGAATAATACAATAAATAAAAGTTTTTATTTAAAATAAAAGAATAATAAAGATTAAAAAGTAGACAAGGAATATAATAAAAATAAAGGAAAAAAACTTAAACGAAAGTTTTAGAGTGGGTATAACAGTCTTAACCCCCTAAACCTTTATACTGGTGACCCCGACAATTTAATAAAGGATTTAAACAAGAAAGAAAAAAAGAACTATTAAACTGGTGACGCCAACTACTAAACAGCGATATTTTATTGATGACACCAACAACACTATTTTGAAGAAAGACAATTTCATCAAGAGGGAAGAAAGAAAATTTCATCAAGAAAGAAGAAAGAAAATTTTACCCCAGAAAAGAGAGATACCTCAAGATTTTTTAACAAAAAGGTCAGAATTTTTTTAATTATATTTAAGCTTCATAAAAAATTATTTAAAAAAAAATTGTACAACACAAACAAACAAAAATTTTAAACCACATTTTAAATCTTTTATAGATAAAAACTTTTTCTAAAAAATATATATATATATTAACAAAATTTCTTGAATAGTAGGAAGAATATTCTTAAATTTTACCAAGTATCATATTATAAAAATTTTTAAAATAGAATATTAATAAATTGAATCAAATTTTGAAGAAAGTTTCCTCCGTCAAGAAAAAGTTTTCGCTTGTCAAAATTCTTCCGTTTCGTGTGGGGTACATTTTCTGTATCTGAATGCTTGGACATAAAATTTACTTCGTCGCGGATGAACAGTGGAGATTATATCCAAGTACTTGGGGGCAGTTTACTACCATTTCTGGCAGCACATCATGAAAACAACCGGACTTTCCAGCAGGATAATGCGAGGATTCATATCAGTCGTGATACAATGGGATGGATGGATACAAATTCTATTGAGGTAATGGATTGGCCAGCGTGTTCGCCTGACCTAAACCCAATTGAAAACATTTAGAGAATTCTTGTCAGACGGGTATACGCTGAAAATCGGCAGTATGAATCACCAGCGGAATTGAAAACTGCGATTGATGAATGGCGGAAACCTGATCCTGAGTTATTAAATAAATTGATCAATTCCATGGAAAAACGGATTTTTGATCTGATAAAATCAAAAGGAGCTTCTATTAATTATTAAGCTTTTGTTAATTTTAAAATGGGTTATAAATATGAAACGTACAAGAATGACGAATTTCCAAGAATTATAGTAAAAAATAACCCTAATGAGAAGTCATTCTTATAAAAATCCTTGTACACAGTTCCTCAATTAGTTTTGCATGAGGTTTGGGGTAAAAAATTATTTCAGTCGAAAATAATTGAAAATTGTCAGGTGGGTTATAAATAAAATAAAAACGGAGTGTAGTTTTATCTTTCTATAATATATCTGCATCGAAACGTCTACAAAGTAGGAATAATTTATAACCCATCTTTTTCGAATGTTTTAATTTTTATAGACAACGGCTTTGATTAGTACGTGGTACATAATGTATGAGGTATACAATCAGCAAATGGAAACACGTCGCAGGTAGCTATATTTTCCAGCTTTATCAAAATTTCACATAAACAACTTTTCGTGGACTGAACTAACATTTGGATAATTGCCAGACTATTAACACAGAAATTGTCTTCTGCTCACATGACAGTTAATGCAACTGCATTAAACTTTGTCGGTTTACCGACATCAGCCTGGAGGGACAATCAAAATAGGGTACACAATTTAAAAATTCCATTAAAACTGAAAATCAGGGATGCGTCATACAGTCTGGCTTTGAATTATCTCCGTGTGAGTGTGAATTTATGTTGATTTTCGTGGTTTGATTGTTCGGTCTCCAAAATTTTAACCATTATTCACATTATGCGGCTGGCATTTTGGAAATAAAGTCATAGTAAGTCTGCTGCCTTAAGGCAGGAGAAAAAAGAACGAAGACGTCGGCAGCAGCCGATCAAAACATTTTTCGAATTCCGTCATGTAGTCGAGACAAGAGGACAAGCATTTTAGCAGACAACGTGAAAATTGCGAAATATCACGGCATACCAACGCCTTCGACATATTTCAGCTTTAGGATTTGATTTGCACATGCATAATTCAAATTCCTCGGAATTTTATTCGGTTCCATTCGGAAGCCGGATTAGATTGAGCTTTTGTGTCTTTAACAAGTTTGCGTCAATTATAAAGTCAGGTGTGACAATATTTCGCGGTGTTTTTTCTCGGAGCCCTAGAGTCTGCACATGCTGCACATTGCAAAAATTTCAGCCATTGCTAACTAGAAACAAGTTTTCACGGTACGATGCGATATGAGCAGTTTTGGACTCCGCTGCTAGGATAGCCGATAGAGAGTGGGTAGATGAAAAACTAGTTTAAGCTACGACGTAGTTTACTTCGGAAAAGCAATCAATTTTGGTTTTGTCATCGTTTAATCAAATTACAAAGTTGCTGAAAATCGATTTGAATTGACTTTTCATTACAGGAAAACAAACTTCGATTCAATATTTTGACGGGAATAGTTGCAATAACGAATATTTTTTGCAATGGGGACGAAAATGATGTGTAACAGTTCTACATATGTTGTCAACTGGTCTGAGGCTCCAAAACTTAACACATTCGCGACGGGGCCTTCCGCGCTGGGGCTGTTTCCCATTGAACGTTACAATCGCGTAAGGTGAGAAAAATTGCAGTAACTTTTTATCTAATTAATATTTCAGAAATAAATTTTAGGGAAAGGAGCAAAGAACTTTTATATTGTTAATTTTTACAAGAGTTAATATATTTTTGTTGTATGGTATGCTTGAAAGCGCAATATGTAGGGTAAGTTTACAGCTTTTGCACATATGACGTCCTAAGAGCAAAAACGAATTATAAATTTTCTGTAAGCAAAACAGGACAAAAATGGAACTCAGAAAGTTACATTAATTTTAAAATTAAGATTGTTCCATTTTTGCTTTGCGTAATATTTTTAGTAGATATCGTTTTTACGCTTATGAAAATTTTGCACTTTTCTTGCTCGCTTTTCTTTTTATAACTCGTTTTTGCTCTCAACGCGTCATATGTGAGGTATCCCAACGTATTTTGTGCGAATAACATACACAACAACATCTTTTTTGCCAGTCTTACCCTTGCTCAAAATTTTTACGGGTTTGTGTTGTTTATATTTCCTGACAGTCGTTCGTTGGGTCAATTGAAGGTTCATTCATTGCTTCTTCAGTATCAAAATGTAATGTATCAGCGCTTTCTCCAAGCCAACTTTGAGCTACATTGTGCATGAAATCGTGGTATCTAATTTTTGATTGTGGTATCGGGCAAACAATGAGTAAGCGTAGATAGCCTCAAAAAGGTAGAGACGGTAAAGCACTTTGTCGGGAAAACATCCCACGCATCGGTCTGTCATTGGTGACTATCAGTTAAAAATCTAAAACGACATTTCTGAAGAACAGTTAAGCGGTAACTTAATGACGATTTTAGGCGTCATCCGCACCCAAGTCAAGAACTTGAATCATCTGTCGCGAATGTTTTAAAAGGCATAGTTTCCAATGTTTTTGTTCCCATACATAAAATACGATATCGTATAAACTCGGCGCTTTGACAGACGATATATACAAGATAAAGAAAAGTAATCAGGCCTTCCAATGAAAGTTTTGTGGGAGCAGCTGAAAAAAGTATGAAAAAAGTACAGTTGCTTCGAAGTTGATCGCATGGAAACTAGGTAGAAGGGAACGGAAAATTTATACGTGTACTTCTCTTTCAGCTCTTTCAAAGTTATGTGTGCATAAGTCCATAAGCTTATGGTTATGAGTTATTCTTTTCGGATTAGTTTGAAAGAGGAAACATTTATATTGTGAAAAAAGTAATTTCTAGGGTAAGAATAAATTTCATTCTACATTTTAAAAACTACAACTTTTTTATTTAACTCGATTTGGTCGTGTCCTCTTTGTATTTGGCGCAGAATTTTATTATTATTTAAAACGGTCTTTTCGCTTTTGTATGGAATTTCCAAAACATCGTCGTTCATAAAAATATTAAAAAGCTACCTTCCTAAATTTTTATAGCGATTCTATTTATTAATATGAACAAAGATCTAAAAAACAAAGCTTCGTAGATTCCACATTCATCTCCAGTCATGCATTTAGGATTGCTTCCAAGAAAGCTAGTGGGAAGCAGTAAAAAAGCTTTTTAACTGCTTCCTCCTGCGGACATGCAATGTTTAAAAGAAATAAGGTGTCCAGCGAAGAGATGCATCCACGCCTTCCGAGGAGACCTTCCACTTGTATGCTGCCATGCTTCCATTTCCCGCTGGGTAATAAACAAAGACTTTTCAGCTCGTTACACAAGCAGTGAGCGCTTTTCTCGACTTTCTACCCAGCGATGCCTCGTCCAAGAGCAGTAGACTGTGATGTGCTAATTACTTGCAACACAGAGTGAGAAAGATGGATGCTATCCGGCGAGGCATCGCTGGAAAGAGAGTCGAAGCAAAGCATTCACTGCCTATGTTAGACTTTTCCTTTTCAAAATTTCAGCAAATTTGAAAAGGAAATGTCTCTTTAACACTCAATCTGAATATGTAAAACAATATCAAGAAGCTGAGAGTAGTTTAGTATATCTCTAAAGATCGAAAGAGATGAATATTTTGTAATTTGTGTCATTTGCTTGAAAGAAACTTATATGGCACATGATTTTATCTCAGTAGCAAGAAAACCTGTGTCACAAGTAACAACTCACAAATCACATTATTACAGCTATTAAGAGTATTCACTAAATTATCTTTTTATCTAGATAGCAACATAAGCTCGCTGGATTAATTAAACCCCGATTTTGTAACAAACTTCAGAAAATTAAAAACGAATAAAAATAACCCAAAACCAAAAAGGGGGAGGTTTATTGGAAACCCCAATGGTCTTCATGTTTCTGCTTTCAGTCTGCCGTGACTGCTATGAGTGGAGATGAAAATTTATAGGAAAATCACCCTCTTTTACTCTTTTAACCAACATTGCGCACATAGAAATTGCAGTTTATGTAAATATATATGAAACTATATCAGGCAAGGTGGTTCGACAAACTTGTTTACATTACGCTCTCTCAGAATCGTAGGATGTGCTTGAAACGGCTTTTAATATAGTGAATGTTGAAATTTCGTGAATAATGCCGCTGAAACTTCACATCCTGTCATCCATGAAAAGTGGAAAAAATCAGTTGCCTGTAGTATGTTTTGTTAGTTTTAGAGTTATAGAAACTGCTGTAGTCTTATAAAAAAAGGATTTAATAATTCAATGAGAATTTTTTAAGCATTCGCAAACTTCTGTAACTCACTACCACAATTATTTTTATTTGATATACGAGTGTAAATTCTGAACCTCATTTCTTTTTTTATACCCTAGGTGTAGGGTATTATAAGTTTAATCAAATGTTTGCAACGCATAAAAATGTTCATGACACAGAAATAAAATTATATTGCCCTTAATGGAAGAAGAGAAGAAATCGTTTAATAGATATCCGTCTGTCTGTTTGTCTGTCGTTCACGCGTTATCACGAGAACGAATAGCAATGAAAACATGCATATACATATATTGTCGCTGTAAACCAGAACTTTTTGTGGGTCCATTAAGGCAAATTTTACACGTAGGCTGTTTTTTTTGAAGCCATGATAATCTAAAAATAACAAAAGGAATTTCTTGTTAAAATTCAAAGAAATTAGTAAAATTTGACAAGTGGTTGAAAAGAAAAAATGCAGCAATTACAAACATTCAAATTGCTCTCCTGTAAAATCTACTTTAGTGTTTTTACAATAGTTCTGCAGATTTACAGCGGCGATTTATTCTTAAAGTTCCTGAGTACGATTTTGAAGACAGATTTTAAAAATTTAGCATGGCGGATCCAATATGACGGAAAAAATTGCAATATAGTTCCTTTCTTGTTCTATTTATTTGTAGACATTGTAGTTTCCTTTCTCTAACAAATCAACAGATACTCGGTACTTAAGTTGCCTGATTTTCGGTTATGTATGAACGTAAACATAGTTCTAAAAACAAAATTATTTAAAATTTACCGGTAGCAGTACTTTTTCATGTCCTCATATAAGGACACCATGTAGGTGTATTAAAAAAAACCAAATTCAATTTTAGGTAAATGCTTAACATTTTGACTCTGGAAATTAACTTAAATAATAAAAAAAACCAACTAAATCAAAATCAGCGCCAACTATTTCCAATAAATGACAATCTTTTCAAGTTCAAATACAACCAAATAAACTTCAATAGCAATCATTTTAACATGCAATAAAAAACCGGCCAAGTGCGAGTCGGATTCGCGCACGAAGGGTTCCGTACCATTATCTATAAAAATTGGAAAAAAATCACGTTTGTTGTATGGGAGCCCCCCTTAAATATTAATTTTATTCTGTTTTTTAGTATTTGTTGTTATAGCGGCAACAGAAATACATCATCTGTGAAAATTTCAACTATCTAACTATCACGGTTCATGAGATATAGCCTGGTGACAGACGGACGGACAGGGGAGTCTTAGTAATAGGGTCCCGTTTTTTTCCCCTTTGGGTACGGAACCCTAAAAATTGTTGTATTTGGTTGAATTTGAATCAAAAAAATACTCAATACTACTCGGATAGAGTTGCAAGCCCTAATAGACATGCTTTTATTTTATATATTATACAAAGACGTGTTGGTTTAGTCTTCAAAAACTAGTGACAATACGATGGTTTAGTTTAACTTTAGTATGCTTATACAGTGCTGCTAATGTACAACATTATTATGTATTATATGTCAAGTGCCACTTCATTTTTTAATTTAATAATAAAAAGTGGCTTCTCTCGCAACCGTTCTAAAAGGCTCTAAATACATTTCGTTAGATTTAAAGAAAAGGAGGAAAATTTTAATTTGATTATGCCAACTTGAATATAAAAACCATTTCAAAAAGCGTTAAAATGAATTGAAAACTTTAAGAACGATGCTTTTTTTCTTGGACTACGAGTAGGTAAAATAATATAACAAGTTGTTGAGTCAATTTCTCGTGTTTTGGAAAATTAACCGAATTTAAAAGTAATTATTGGCAACTTTTAGTAGATTATTAATAGTTATATATATATTGAAAAGGTCGGCACAAATTTCCTTTTTATTTATAAAATTTATAAACATTAAATTGAATTATAAATTTAAGGATTCTTTTTCAGTTAAAAAGCGTAGTTAGGAACTTTTCACAAATTTTTGTTTCAGCTTTCAGGGGTAGTTAGGGCCTTTTCTGGAATTCTACTACGATTATATTGTAGATAGAGCCTCATAAATATGCATTTATCTCCAGATATTGACATATTCAACAATTTTAAATTTCAAAATAAAACGGAAGAGACTTGTCAGTGTTGTTAGTCGGATAAATCCTAAAGTCCCAGCCCTAGCACATTCTTTTTTTCGTCCTAAATTTAGAATCGCTAATAATAAATGCTTGAAACTAAGATCAGTTGACTTTCTCAGCTGTAATAAATATTTCAAAAACAATTCTAGCTTATTTCGGTTGATTAAATTGAAAAATGTAATTCTAGTTGATTTTCAATATTTTTATGTTTCATAGATCGGCAATAGTACCAATTTTTAACTATGAGATACTCTTCGAGTTAGATCGTTTTTAGATTTTAATCAGTCTGAACCAAATTTCACACACAATATGGTATTGAATACACTAAAAAATTATAGGTTTATTGCTTTGTATTATTTTAGACCTTGTCATTAAATATTTGCTCATAAAACCGTTGCAGTCTACACAGTTTTTTCCCATTCTAGTCTCTTCTTTACAATATGCTCCGGAGAATACAATCGGAGTCAATGTCAATGAAGATATTCTGTCTAGCGTTATAGCTATACCCGGTGCCTTTTCTATCCACTTAAGCAGAGCAAAATGAATCTTTTCAGTCAATCGAACCTCTGAACACGAGTTTCTTCGTTTTGAAAGACTCATTCATTCACACTTATTCTTTATGTGAACAGGCTTGCTAACGAAATTGGTTCTGCTTCCTTCCACCATTAAACATTGAATGAATGAGAAAACTTTGCCAAGTGACAACCAACTGTGAAAATGTGATACTATTACACCATTTTGTGTTCACGGTCAGTCCATCCACCCCACCTACTACGCAACCCAATTGCACTGAAGCTTTAAATAAAATGAGATCCAAACGTTTTTTTAAATCAGCAATAAATTTACCTTATTTTAAAAGAAAAAACAACCGGTGCAACACAAAGAAATTTCTGATGAAAAATTCTCAATTATTTGCTTTGTTCCTATAAAATAAAACAGGAAACATGCTTGGAAAACAGGAAAGATGCTTGGAAAACAGGAAAGATGCTTGGAAAACAGGAAAGATGCTTGGAAAACAGGAAACAACCCTATTTTGTACACAGCAAAGCTTAGACGAAGGGAAATTTTAGGCAAGAGGAGATTAGGAATTTTAACCTGACAAATGTTGCAGGTAAGCTACAATTTCTGGAATGAAATTTTTTCTGTTCAATACTCCAGTTATTTCGCAAATACAATTCAGATTAATCACCGCGCTTTTTGCAAGAATCGAACCCACCCCCGAAAAAGAGATCTGCAGACTTGCCGGCCACCGGCGTGGCGAGGGTTGCAATTTATTGCTCATCAGAACCAAGTTACTGAAGGAACCATCTCTAACCAGTCTTTATCGGAGTTGAAAAATTGATGGTCGCTATTCTTGAAAGTTCCAAATTTACCTTTGACAGTAGCTTTCTGGTTTTTAAATCCTACGAAAATAGTTCTTCTTCTTCTAATAATAACTCGAAATCTCTTCATCTGAAATCTATTTATTTGATATCGTACACCTTTTACTTCATTATAAATACATAAAGAATTTGAAAAAATAAAAAATTCATTTATGAGTTTTTTTTAGTAACAGCTTTCAGAACATAGAGAATTTCTGTTTTTATAAAATACACTACCATAAGTTGCATAAAAGGCAATAAGTAAACGAAAGTGATATTGTCTACTTTAGACTATGCCAGTACATGACTGGAGATAAGAAAGTTAAATAAATCCTTCTCCCTTAGTATTCAGAGTAGTTTTATTCTGCACAAAAACAACAAACTTGGGCAAAGTCAAATATTTACAGTGTTTGTTAAAAAGCAAGAACTTTCTGCAGGAAAGCAAAGGTAAAAGGATTGCAGACACAACCTAAGGATTTTCTCACACTATCATATCCTTTGCAACAAAGTTTCTCTTCAAAGTACATCAATGAGTCTGCATACATCTGAGAATATTTCGAATTCAGCAGTATTCAAGTGGCATTACGTTGACTCGTTCGAGTGCAAACATACTCCAAAGGGAGTTTGAATCAATACAATCAGAGGAATTTCTGAGTTCTACCCTTGGGACTGCAACTCTTATGCAATTACCTGGAGAATTTCAAAGCAATCTCCACTAGCTTGCCTCCAAGAAAGAAAATTGCGAGAGCACGACTGAATTGGTGGCTGCATTACATCTATATGTATAGACATCAGTGTAGAAAAAGTGCCCGCGACTCCCCAGTAAAACGAACACCACTTCTAGAGCAAGAAATATCGAAATAATCACGACTCTACTCAAAGTTCATGGGAATCGTCTTCTTCTAGAAGTTACCATGAAAGCCTGCGACTGACTTTTAATTCCGACGAATTTGTTTATTTTATACCTTATCTATATTCATTCCTTTATTTTGTGTTTGATTGTAAAATGAACAAGCTTTTGAAATAACTCCTTAAGAAATTTCATTCGATCCTGCTAATATTTGCATATTTGAATTGACTTGATTGATAGACGAGATGCGAATCTTTAAAAGCAGATAAAAAGGACGTCTTGCAGAAAAAAATTACAAGAAAGGCGAATAATTCCTCAAACATAATTCCATAGCGGAGTGAAGTGAATTAATAAACTAAAATGAAATAATAATAAATTGAATCCACATATCTATTACAAAGTGCGTTCTGGGACGAAATGTTAAATTAATTATTGTCCGTAAAGGGCTATGAAAAGCTACTTCTAAAAAGTATCTTTAATTTTCTTAACGTTTAAAACAAAAACATAATGCCTACGTAGTAGTAGTTGAAGCGAATCCGATTACAAATTCTGAAATTCTGCAGATATTTGCATACAATGCAAAGTCTGGTAGAAGACCTTTGAAGGAACAGAAAATGCATAATTTCCACAGATATTGCAATTTTTCAAAGATACATTGACAAGAGAGAGGAGGAGTAATTTTACAAGTAACCAGAAATGTGATAATGTACCTCAATCGATGAAAAACAAAATCGACTCGAATAGTCTGCAGTAACTTTACTCTTTACGCTTTTTACTCAGCAACCTACAGAAATTTTTCCACGCTGTGAATTTTTCTATTTCTGCTCGGAAATCCTTTTATGTCACTCATCCCTCACTTTTACTTTACCTGCGTCTATTTGCCTACATGTTTCCCCTCGCCTCTTATGCTGTCGATTTCAATGAGCCCTGCTTGCCGCCGTTCATTAAATTCATTTTCATACCGAAAACATATTTCGGGGCTTTTATCGCATCTTTCCGCCACGCTTTTGACACATGAAAAATCTCCTGTGGATTTCCTTCCCATGGAAAATATTTGCCCTCGCTGCGGATTTTGCCTTTTGCTCTTTGCCACGTTTTTTGTGGTTTTAACGTGGAGTAGTATCGGATGGAAGTCATGATTATACGAGGTGACATTCTTTTACGGGAGGATGCCAACGCCAGGATATTATAACCGGGAAAAACGCGACAAAGGCTTCCATGCATACGACGAAACTAAATTGTGCTAAGTATTTTCTTTAAAAATTCTCTGTGTTATTGAAGTTACTATTCACACTAAGTTTTGGTGTTTAACCCTTTGAGTACCGGACAGTTTTTCCAAACAAATGCGAAAAATACCGGCGCTTTTTATTCGTTTTTGCAGTGGTGTGGAAAATGC
>QYTT01086984.1:18283-30010 GCA_006980735.1 Dasypogon diadema | reverse complement strand
AGATCCGTCAGGATACACTTTGTCTCTGTTCTTTGGCTTGCACAGGAAGATAAAAGTTTTCTTTTGCCAATCAATAAACTAACTCCTTTACGTCCGTCTTTGCCTTAATGAAATTTTACGAGCTTCGGCCTCAACCTAAGGAGAACTTCATGTTTTATGGGCATAATCCCGAGAGATGCTGAGAATTTCGTGAAAGTTTGCGAAACAGAACAATGAAATACTCTTTATTTTATGGGTGGCTTCTATATTTCATGGAAATGGGAGGGTATTGAATAGCAAAACGATCCCACGCAGTAATGATAATAAGCTAACTTTTGACTGGCTTTATTTTTGGGATAGTACAAATTTCGGTCTACTTCCTAATTTTCTCTCTGGGAACAGTTTTGTTTGCCCGCATTAATTCATAACTTTTGAAGGAAGTTTTAGTACTGTCTCGTATGTCTGTTTAAGTATTTTTATATTATTCTCATAGGACAAGGACAAGTAGAACAGCATATTATGAACCCCTGTGCTTTTCATATCAACCGCCCTATGGTTTAAATTAATTCACCTGTTTTTTTCTTCTGTATTGTATCGATTTGGTCGTGAATGGTCTGAAAAATTATTAGTAAAAACTTCGATGCTGAGTGTGATATGATTCTTATAGTGATTGTGGGCTTAGTTATGCTCTCTAATGAGTGTGTCTCGGAACTATACAATATGGCTTTATTAGTAGTAGATCTACCTCAACAAATCATGGTCCAGACTAGCACCACATCGTATAGAACACTCGTGGCTTTTAAATGAGTGCAGACCGGCTCTCCTCTTGCTTTTCGTTTACGAGTTACGAATCTTCAAGTTCAAAATCATGGTTTTTTCACACTTTTTCTGTAATTACCATGGACTTTTCTTACATAATTTGGAATCCACATAAGTTTCCCTTTAATTTGATATGTTACACGTATTCACCTACCACTTTTCCTTTTCCAGATAACTCGTCCCGAAGCCTACCCTATTTTGCGTCCGTTTCATTTTTCGGTCCTATTTAGTGTTTCAGTTTTGACTAATTTCGTTTAGCTAAAATTGAAAATGTTTACTCTTACCGTTGGCAATCTGGATATAGACAGAGCTATCTAATATATCTGATATTACTGACTCGCTTGACAAGGACTTCATAGCTGTTCTTGTACTGCTGGATTTCAGTAAAGCTTTTGACTCTCTTAATCATAACAGGCTGCTTGCAAAGCTAGATCGTTTTTTTGCATTCTCTACTACGGTAATCTCTCTCATAAAGAGTTTCTTGTTATGTCGCAGTCAGTATATATATGTAGATAATAAATCATGTGAACCCCACGTTCTCAGTTGCAGTATTCCCCAGGGCTCAGTATTGGGTCCAATACTATTTTTGTTGTTCATTAATGACCTTCCGCAAATTTTAAATAATGCTAAAATACAATTGTATGCAGATGATGTGCAGATTTATCTTGACAGGCATAGTTATTTGGTAACTACGAATTGAATTTCATAATTTCTAATTTAAAGTGATTAAGGGCACTATTGTTTTATCTTCCTTAATTTAACTAAACTCAACTAATGTACTCTTGGTTTGGTTTTTGATTCTTTTTTTCTGTTCGTCACGCATTTAAAAAAAGCTCCACATACTGAGAGTCGACTTTATTCTATCAAAAAGTTTCTAATCCATTTCCTCACTTCTCAATGACATTAATTTTACTGAATAAAAAAAATTTTAAAAAAAGAAATTAATTTTTAACATCTGATCTCAGTACAGCCATTGTGAAAGAGTATGAAAAGAAAATTTTAATTTCACAAACATGTGGAGATGTAAATTAAAAATTACATGTGCTCTTGAAATTTGATACAAATTAACATACGTTCAAAATGTATAGTATCTAATTAGATTGTCTGTTGAAATGCGTACTATAAAAGCAATTATGGCATTGAATAACATCCACATGGAAATAAAAGCAAATAATTTAGTCATTTGTGCCCCAGCTTTGTATAAATGTTAATTCTTATAACCTTATACCTTAAAAAAATAATATGTACCCATAACACTATTAAATTATAATAAAAATTGCTTTCAAACTAGTTTCAAGTTCAAACCAAAATTCTGATTCATATTTTATTAAAATATACTGGAAAACACATATGAAAAATTATTATTCCACCCAAAATAAAACTGCATACTGAACTTTTTATAAGAAATCCAAAGAATTTTGTATAACAGTCACGGAAATTGCTTTGTTTAGTAAATAAGCCCAAAAATAAGAAAGAGCACGTATGAAAAGCTCTAATTTTAGAGGGAGAGACTGGTTTATTTGAATTAGAAATTGAGGCAAATTAATTAAGGAATAAGCGTGATTCATTGATATGTGCACAGCATGAGATAAAAAAGTACACACGAAGTAAGTTAAGCAGAATACTCTTTATCAACAAACTGCACAGAAGGAATAATAATTTACACCATAAGAAGTTAAGGCCAATAAAATGAACAAAATAAATATTTAAGTATTTCAAATATCTTAGACATGTTGTTTAATGGGTGAATCTCAACGCAAAATTGCAAATGGGCATTATTTTGCGATATGTGTGGTAGATCTGTTTACAAAAATGCATTAGAGAAAACAAGAGATTATATATTAACAATTTGATTACATCATTTGATATTTTACAAATGCAAAATTTCGTTTTCTAGGCATTTAAAGTCAGTTTAAACGTCAGTATATCGAAAAAATTGGAAGAAGTGGTCAATTAATACGAATAATTTCCCCGTAACAGTTTCCCTTACTAAATATTGAAATAGCAAAAGTAAGTGAAAAATAGATCGTTTTCATAAATTTAAAATTTATATTCCAATCGCGTGTACTGCTTTTCTAAAATATAAATTTTAGTACTAAAAATCTATGTAATTTGTTTATTCAAATTCAAAATTCAAATAATGCCACCTCTCCTGATTACACCACCGTTGTCTATTTAAAATGATTGGCCAATGCTCAATGGTTGCTTTGGAAAGAAATTTCTTCAACGTAGAGTAGCTATTGATGATTCTTTTTTGGGTATTGGCATTAGACACTTCTGTCTGCAGAATGATTTCTTGGCCGCGCCGATTCAACCCTTTTAAGAAGACCTTCAAATCATACCGACGATTTAAAAAAATTATGTATCTCGTCTTATAGTTGCATATTCTAGGGAAGTAAAAACTGGTTCTCAATAAAAGTTTCGAGCTCGTGAACTTTAACAAACCACGTGGTTCCCTGAGTTACAGATGTTATTCAATACCAACCCCATCCTTCGCCAACGCTAGCATGCATTTTACATGTGCATTAATAAATGCATAACTTCTCTATACAAAAATTGTCACAACACACACACACACACATATAAATTTGTCGGGTAAGAAGAGGAACTTTTTATTAGTGAGCTATAATTTTGCAAACCTAATTGATTTTCTTAACTTCTGTTTTCTCTTTTTATAATCTGTATTTGAGCAAATGTTTGTAACGCATCGAAGTGTTCATGATACACAGAAATAAACCACATTGCCATTAATGGGAGAAGTAAAGAAATCGTTTAATAGACGTCCGTCTGTCTATCCGTCTGTCTGCCTGTCTGTCTGTCTGTTTGTCCGTCTGTCCGTCTGCTGTCTGTCCGAGAGTTATCTCAAAACGCATTTATTAAAAATGACAGATCAAGTTGTCAAATGAGCCAATTTGGAGAACTCCTTCATAAGGTTGCCATATGAAACCTGCAGCTGTATCAAATAAAAAATCGATACTTTTCTTCTAAAACGAAAACGCTTCGAAGTAGATGGATTAAATACGGCACGCAAGTGATTTTGTAAAATCTAAATTATCCTGGCCAACTCCTTCAGAGGGCTGCCACATGAAAGTCTTATTTTTTAAAGCCGTAAATGTAAATTATTTTCAAAAGTTTTTGCGATCGTCATAAAAATATTCGAGGTCGCTGATTGAGAATCCAGAGACGGACTTCTTAAATTCAAAATGGCGGATCCAATATAGTGGACAAGATTTTCTAAACGTCAATCTAATGTTGGCAAAATAACGGATATATAGGTTTTTGGGGCTGATGATTACAAATTTAACATTAACGCTTAAGAATTCAACATGGCGGATCAAATATGGCGGTCGTAAATGTCAACTTTTTTAAGAGTTTCTCCACCATCATGAAAATAAATCCATATGGGTTTTTGGAGGTTACTGACTTCGACTCTGGAGTCAAATTTTGGAGATTCAAAATGGCGGGTCCATGACGGGGGTTTACTATAGGTCAACGAAATATTCACGAAATGGCAAATTAAAACTAAAAAGTGCATCGATAGGTTGTGGATAGTAGAAGTGCCTGCAGATTTGAAGGTCAACTCCGAATATGTAAGAATAAGTAGTCGCGGACAATTAACTACAAAAGCATTAGTTTATTTTCTTCCCTACGTCTAGATAATTACGTCTAGTATATAATTACGTCTACATAATTGGTCTAAATCAATTATAGCTTCTTTCCTTGTTATTTCCAAAATTTCATATCTATCTAGTATTTTTCCTCTGTCGAGATAACGTGTAAGCTGAATGGTACCATTCGACATGAATGTCTACATTCATTTAAATGTTTGCTCAGACCGGAAATTAAAAATCTTTTTCATATTTTAGAATATTTTAGAATAGCCGTTGTTGTTTAAAATTTTTAAAATACTACTAAATTTTTTCTTATAATAAATACCCCTTTTATTAGTAGATCGAGCATTGAGTGAAATAACGATTTCTCAAATCATTCCATCAACATAAAAAAATAAGGATCACTTCAGGTGGCGTTGAACTGTTTACCAAAAGTCGTCCATTCTTTCAGAAATCTTCTCAATTGTTTGGTGAGGAAGTTCTTCCACAATAACCCGCAAAGTGTCTTCATCATTAAAATCTAGAACGGAATCTGTTAAACCATCGTTGGCACTTGTGAACGTCCAAACAACATTGATGAATTGCATTGATATTCGTAGTTTCCCTGGTTGCGTTTCACCCGCAATTAAACTGAAATAGCATACAATGTCTAATATGACCTTATTCAAGTATACCGTTATTCATTTCGCAAAAGATATTTAATACCATTTAAAAATCTCAGCTAAAAACGCAACATACGGACTCTTGAACAATCAAAATTGAAATGAGCTGAATGTAACAGCAGCTCTAAAAAAAAGAAGTGAAAAGTATATGGCCGCAGAAGCGACATTATTTATGGATAACGCTAATGAATATGAATTCTTTTCCTTTTGTATCATTTTAAGCAAGACAGTGTAGGTATGAAACACACTACACCCTTTTGTTCCCACTTTTCAGATATTTGCATCAAGACGTTCTACACTTAACTACTTAACATAAATTTTCCTTTTCCAGTCACTTTGGACTCTAAACATAAAAGAAATTCCCTGAATTTTGAATTTGCCATAAAAAAACTGTAAAGCACACAAATGCATCCCTGGAAGAATAGTAGCAAATTTTTCAACGTGACCTCATCATCATCTTGACACTTTTTTTTACAAAACATTATTTTGCTACCAAGTAGGTTCACTTAATAAGAATTTCTTGCAAAAAAAAAACGTTATCCAGTTGTAGTAATTCCTCGTAAAGTGCTAACTTTCCCCCGTCCCATTATTCGCGGATAAGTTATGTCTGCTAAAACAGAATGTATACACTTTGTTTGCTTATTGTATTTTGCACGCCTGAGAACTTATGCAATTGTGCTACATTTCTCCACCATAAAAACAAAATTTTTACAACAATTTTATCTTTGAACGTTGACTGCAACAAATTCAACTCAGTGCCTTGCATATTCAATTGACTTTTAAATTCCATGGGAGTCATAAACCCAGAGCTTGTGGTCGTTTGCAGAGAGAGGCGTAAATGATGAAGTACTTCATGGATTGTTTATTTACTCAGCATAAATTAGATTGAGGGTGTTCCATTTAAAGAGACTCTATTACCATTTTCATTCCTTTGATTTGATTGAATGTGAAGCACTAATGGAAAAAGTTTACTCATCTTAGATCTAAACAAATCGTTTATGGAGAGAAAACGTAATAAAGTTGTCTATAAGGGATGAGATCTCATATAAAAACTGCTATAAATTTTAACTAACCGCCTTAAATTGCCCTGCTTTCCTTGTTATGAAAAATGTGTGGACATAAAATTGTTGAAAAATTCAGAAACAGGTAATGTGAGAGAAATTAATGGATAAAGAACTTGATATCTTTCGAACTATATTTCATTTTTTTCCGGTTATTATTATCAATCCTGAAGATGAATAGCGTTTACAGAATAATAAAGCCAATTTGTTACAAGACTCTTTATTTAAATTTCTGTGAAAGCTTGCCAATAAATAGTAAGAAAAAATATATTAATAATTCAACACAAATCTATTGAAAAAAAATAGAAAAACCAATGAACTAAATATCTTACAAGAAAAAGAACCAATGAGATTATTAATTATTAAAAAGAAGCTTAAAAATTGAATAACATGAAATTAAATTAGAGAGAAAAATAAAACAAAAAAAATCTAAAATTGCTGTTGTTCAGTTACATGAAAGCGAGACAAAGGCATTGGCAAAGAATTCCTACGATCAAATGTAATGCAATTTAATTTAATGAAAAGAAAATTTAATGAAAAGGTTGCTTTAATAAAATCATTTTGTTAAGGAACGTAATAGTGCAATAGGTATAAAGGTTGCATCCTAGAATCGATTTGGTGAAAGGTTAAATGTGGTCAAAATGTCGCAATAACACTGTCAATGTGGTCAGCCTAGTTATCAAGGTTTTTAACATTGGCTCTCTAAGGGGAAAATAAGTGATATCAAGAGAATCTTTATAGATTACAATAGCATTTGATTTGGAAAGATTTAATGAGAGTGCATTATCAGAAGCCCATTTATATTCACATTTAAGATCATCGTTCATGCGACGCACAGCATTCTCAATTAATCCCCAAGAACTACAAATGTATAGTTGAGTATCATCGGCATATACATATGGAAGTTACAGTCCCATAAAATATGAGGGAGGTCGTTTCTAAACATCGCGAATAGCAAGGGATCGAGAATGGAACCCTGCGGAACCCCCACAAAAAGGTTGAAGAAAATCTCATGATTTATTGTCGCAGCAAATATTTTTCTATCTGCCACTAAGATAGAACCAAATCAAATTGCGTAATGTTGAAAAAAAAACCTAAATCAATGACTCATCCATCCTGATGGCGCAGACACCATTCAGGATCTTCTTGGTACAAAGGTAAACATTCCCGCAAAATACGATAACGTGCTTTCTTCTGATGGTTCGTTACCATTCGCTGCACTCTGCAAATAGAGACCTTTTCCATCCCCAGTTCTCCTGTAAGTAAATTTTTGGTGCTGCTTTATATGGTGGTCCATATAACTCGCCGATATGCTAAGACAATTTGTTCGACTTTTTTCACGTTGCCTGAAATGGTCGACGTGGATGGACGTCCAGAATCTCCAAATGTCTCTACCATGTCCGCATGAATATCCTTTGATGTTTGAATGATAACTGTGATATCAATCATCTAGTTCAATACTAGAATAAGTCCGAAATATTCGTTTTCAAGTTAAATATTTCAGTCAGTAGAGCACAACATTCTCTATTCAAATCAATAGTTGACAAATGCTAGCTTGCTCCTATTCCAGTACTGAACTGATCTGATAGATCCTAATACCCCAAAATACAGGCTTCATTTTCTTTACTACTTCCAAGCCAAATAAACTCTTCTCAGAAATCAAAAATCGAACTAACTGAAGATTTTATGATTTTCCATGAGTAAAGTTACATCCCGATCGTTAATTTTCTAATCCTTCTTAATTTCTTTATCGGCAAGTATGCTTCATGCATATCTTCTACTCAATTAAGACTATAAGTCGTCTTCAAGCAGAATTCTTATTCCTTCCAAATCCCTTCCTAGAGCAAAGCCTTCCCAGATTTCAAAGTGGGATTGTTCACGCACCTATCACTCCAGGAGTACAACAGTTGTTTTTATCTTTATATAAAACCTCGCTTCGAATTTAGTTTGATGAACAAAGATTTCTATAAACAGCTCTATAAATTCCGAATTCTATATGTTTTATAATTATATACAAAATCCTTAAAGATCAATTTTTAATTCATTTATTTGATATTTTCCGTATTGCTGAAAACTTTTCCTAATCTGCAAAAAGGTAATTGCAGATGCAATGCTGAGCTACATATTTTCGTTCTGCATTCCCAGATTCAATGTGGGAACTTTGCATTTCACCAGCTGCATGGAATTCTTTGTGGAAATCAGGAGAGGAGTTTTCTTGTACTGTTTACCTTTCTTTCTATTAGATATTTGTGGTTACTTTACGCAAAGTTTATCATAAATAAATTCAGGGAACTTGAATGTGTTCAGTTCTTGATATAACATCAAACAGCTTTAATTGTGTACAGGTTCAGGTACGTGCAAGCTTTTAGAAATCGACGATTCCATCTTGTCTTAATGAAATAGACTTTCCTTTATAATATCGATGGTGATCGTCCCACAGAAATTACTGACCTTGGTGTTATTTTCAATACTAAAATGAGTTGCTCTATTCACGACGATTCAGCTTGTACAATTTTAAGGTATTTGGATTTATAAATTGTAATTTCATTGATTTTAAGTTTTACATGTATCCCAAGTGAGGTTCTACATTACATACACGCCAAATACATGTTAGTAATATAAAAAAACTTCAGACATTATACCTTTACCCTTTACCGGTCTAAAACTATGCCATCGCTCATCTTTTGCTAAAAAAGCCTCATCCTTCTTTACAAGGATGTCTTCTGGTGCATTCACTGACGACTGATGACTGATTGAAACCCATTTTACGCAATCACAACAACGAATTGGCTCGTTCCTTCTCCCCGTTTTTATTAACACGTTGACTGCCACAATTAGCATAAAAGCTTTCGTGAGAGAATTACCTGTTAAAATGCCTCCGTCCTGAGAGAGCTTTTAAATGCCGATCACCGGTGATAGGAAGGAAGGTGTAAAAACCGCCTTTTTTCAATTCCCAGAATTCTAATTTAATGCATTTTTAAATCCGACTAAGATTTGATTTGAGACAACAACTTTTCAAAAAATAATAATAATAATAATTCGATCAAATTGTTAAATATGTAATTGTGTTGCTCGTTCTGCTATTATGTGAGAATTTACAATACATACAATACGCAATAGACGATTACTTTCCCGCAATACACAATACACCGTAAAATATAAAATATCAGCAAAACAAGCCTACTCCTGTAGATATCCTTGACAAGGCGGCTCTCCCACCAGATTTTAGATAAAATTAAACAAATTAAATTTTTGAAGGAGTATTTTGCTGTCTGTGTACATATTTTGTCAAACATAAAATCTGTTTATTCAGAAATTACGCGAACCTTCTTGTCTTCATATTACAAAACAATTTATATAACCAAATTCTCGTATCTGCACCAATTAAGGAATTCCTTAATATTACATTAAAAAACGAATAATACGCATAGCATAGTCAGGCATATCAAATTCATCTTCTCATTAAATACAGGACTTACTGGAGCAAGGATTTCCAGAAATTCAATTCTAAAGAATTTCATTTTCATCTTCTATTGTAAAAATTACCATATGAGATCTGGTTTCCCTAAGTACGCATTTTTGAAACCTAAAACTTCAGAAGATGTTGAAAAACTCTCTTCTACCTTGAATTTGGAGAACATTCAGAAGATTTGTGGAGACATGTTTCAATGCACGCATATTAAAATTACAAATTTTCAGGCAAATCCTGCTCCTATGGTGCTTTTCAATTTTTCACATAAATTTTCATTGCAATTCCTCTTCTTTACACATAATGCTGTGTAGGGAAAAAATGAACTGAACCCAACTTCCTGTTGCAGTAATTTTGTGTTCATTAAAGAAATGTTTCTGCACTGCATCCATCCCCGTTTGCCAACTCTGCGACAAAAGTAATTACAACCTTAAAGCAATTAAAGTTCTTCCATTGTAGCACTAATTTCAAACTTTTATTTTTCCTCCCTCTTTTGTTTACAATTTCAAGTAACTTAGTTTTATTTCACTGCAACTTGATTCTCTGCTGAATTGACTCTGTTGATCTAAAAGGTATTATTTTTTAAACTTAAAGGTCAGTCGATGTAGCAAAAGTGTTTTGTGTACTTTTTTCTTGAATTAAGGATTCCCCATGAAAAATAGCTTCTATGTTTTTGCAGATAAGTTATTCAGTTTGAAAGATCCGTCATGTGAAAGTCTTCCTTTTGATTCTGTATACTAGTCCCTTTTTTAAGACGTTTAGTAAATATTTAGATTTAGTATTTTTGAACTGTGATATTAAGGGTAGTATTGATGAAGCTTTCCATCCTGTTTGAAAACCTGATATTTATCATCAGCACATTCCTATTATTACGTGGATTAATTTTTATAATTCCACAGAGCCGATTGCAACTGACTCTATTAAATGCAATTTTGATAATGGCAACTATGTTGCTTTCAATATTTTAAGTATGCTTTCCATGCGAACTAGCAGAGAAGCAATAGCAGACTGTTTGTTTTCTCTTTTCGAACACTAATTATACAAATTATATCAGTATGTGAAGAGCAAAAATTTATATGTTCTTATACTTTTAAAGCACTTCTTGGTGTACCTCAGGGTAGTTATTTGGGTCCTTTGTTCTTCATATTCTTCAATATTGATGTGGTTAGAATGTTCTTCTTTTGCACGATAACTACTACATGCTTATTATCTTAAGATATTTTCCTACATAATAAGTTTGAGCACCAGATTTCAAAAGATTCAATACCTGGTGTGCTTTTAATGTAGGGGTCGGAAATTAGTGGCATGCTAATAAGTAGATAATAAATAATATTATTACTATTATTTATTACTTATTTCGTTACCCGCTACCGTACAAGAGATTAAACAATCTTATATTTGCCAGAAAAAGGACAAAGAGTATTATAGTAAATCGAAAGTGAGAAATGTCGCCCATGAAATAAACACATAGTCTAAACTGCTTTTCAATGTTTTTGTGTGCCGTCAAGTTAATGCACGGTTTTATAAGGTCGCGTTCTGTTCGGATAGCGATTTCGTCCTATCGGCTGCCTTTCGTGCGAAAATCGTATATCCGAAGTGATTTTCTCTAGAGAGAGCGATATACTGCTAATAACTAGTACTCTGCCACATTATCAAATTAAAGCTGAAAAGCATATTTTGCCAATAACTGTTTTAAAAGCTCACAGTAGAACGCTTCATTGACTGTCTGTTCAACTGGGACGAATTCCCGATGGGTCATGCGCTGAATATCGAAAAAAGGAATCAACATTGTTTTTATCTGTGACCGTAACGCTTGCGCTTTTGTCGACTACGATTCTTTTTCGGGATCGTATTGGAAGACCCAAGTTTCATCACCGGTAACAGTTCGAACCATCCTGTCTCGCCCGTCGCCCAATTTCACAAGAAATGATGATTGATATTTGTTCGTTGCTCTTTTTTCACAACACATATTTTTACGACCACTAGTGTTAAAGTACTGAACTTCCAGCAACTGTAGCTCGAACACTACTTCCTCGTTCGACGTGGAACTTAGACCATATGGTCCCCAATGCCTCCATCGGGATAGTTGTCGTCGTGGCAGTGTTGTTACTTAGGAAGCGAAAAAG
>QYTT01086980.1:61106-71510 GCA_006980735.1 Dasypogon diadema | reverse complement strand
AAATGCTAAACCTTACAAATGTTTAAAATAGCAAACAAACTATTGAGCGGATAGCTGCGAGCCGCCACAAGGGAAGCGCACAAATGTAAATCCGTTTACAGTTGATACCTAGGAAAAGGAAATGAATCAGAAAAGAAAATAAACCCTAAAATTTCATACTTACATGATCCAAACTATCGTCCTCTGGCCGAAACTAATTTCTCCTTAGCATACCACAAATCATAGCCAACACTTGACAACAATAGGACTTTCACCTTTCTCACAATCGAAGGTATCTTGAATACAATTTAAACCGATTTTGACCGTTTGCCCCAGGATTGAAACCAGCTGGAAATGTATAGGGGGATTGGGAGGAAATCGAAAATAGGATCGAGTTTAAAATAGAGGCGAGGATCTTGGAGTGTATATCTTCTCTCTTTTTCTTTTTTCGGAAAGTGCACTGTACGGGTCGAGATATCAGTAGGAGGTCGAGGTGAAAGTGCTACGCGAGGAAAAAAATTTAAACCAATAAAAGAAAAAGGAAACCTGAACAAGGAGGAAAAAAACGAGTAAGGAAAAGGCGAAGAGGATTGGCCGAGTAGGATTTGGGAGAAGACCGAGGAAAGAATAGTTAAGTAGAATTTTTCCTTTCGTTCCTTTTTTCAGTCAACCATGTTTTTTTTTTAAATTCACGTTTGGGGGTTTTTGTGGAGTTCGTGGACTCTCATAACTAAGTGGCGGCCTACTATTGCCTTAAGCAACCCAATCCACTCCCTTCTCCATTAGCTAAGCTGGCAAGTTACACATAGCAAAGAAGTGAAACGACTGATCGCGACAGAAAGTGAAAGGAAACCGCTGCACATTTGCACATAAAACCCTTATTACTTTTATTATTTTTACAAAAGTGCCCATTTTGCCACAAGCCAGTGGTAGGGTACCCAGTGATTGTTTTTAGAAAGTAAAACCTACTTTACACTGTATTATTTTCTTTATGATTTGATTCCAATGGAGATTTATACAAAATTCAATTCAGTGTAAATTGCCTTCATATCTCCAGACATGAATTAAAGAAACTCATATCCAAAATTCATATAGAATAAAGTAGGTTGAAGCTCATACACGTACGAATTAAAGTCTTGCAAGTGAAATCTACAGTCATGCAATTAAAAATATGTATAAAGTCCTGTATATTATGTATGTGTATAATATTATTATAATATGACGGCTTCGTGGTAAACTAAACTGCCACATATTCCACCCTCTTGAGTAACATCTTAAACCTTTATTGCATAACTTTTTCTTTTTTGTTGTTAACAACATATGTTATGCCACATTTAAAAACCTTAAAATAATTTTTAAAAGTGTTTTGGACTAAAAGTAAGTCTCCACTTTAGTGTATACACCTCTGAGTGGAAATTAGTGGAAGTGTACAACGAGTTTACATAGGTAAACTTATTTGAAGCTCCACCGAGTGGAAAATGTAAGGTTGCATTTTTTTTCTTTACACTTTTTGAGGTGTACATAAATCGTTGATGTATTTATTCCGAATTGCTGCTTGCACTATTTCAAGAATTATACCCGAAGTTTGCACAGCAAGTTTTGCGAGACGAATACTTAAAGGTATATACCTACTCGCTTTTTAAGAACTTTATTCACAGAATATATTACATGTTTTTTACACGTTTTTTTTTATTACAACGATATTATTTCCAGGAAGAAACTTCGACGTTTTCCCCTATATCTTCCATTGAAATGTCCTCCGTTATTAATACTGCGTCTGAAATGGGATATGCCAGTACTGACGACGAGTCGGATATTTGTGATAACGATGTAGATGTCCACGATGGTGATAGAGTGGGGGAACATTCCACGGCAATAGTGCTTGAAAATCTTTCGGCATTCTCAACAGCTGCATCTACGACACTTCTCTGTATTGGCTTTTTCAGTTTCGATTTCAGATCGGGTGCATTCTTTAAATTTCGTAACTCATTAGCAATGAAGTCTCCAAAAAGGGGAAATTCATTAGCTGGCTTAGCATGTGATATCACTGCCATGCAGCGACTTAATGCTGCCACCACTTCCTGAAACTTTGCGGAAGACTTTTCAGCACACAGCGGCTTTTTGCGCTGTTGTTTTTTGTCGTTGGAAAGGCAAGTACTTTCTGGAGCAGTATGAATATCTTCTCTTGCCTAATTTGCTAACTCTGTCGACTCATTTATTTATATAAATGTGGGATCACTATGGGCAGAGGTGCAGATGGAGGCATTTTCAATGACACATCACTGGCAAAATCTTTTCAGTCTGAAGCCACAAAAATCCCAAAAGATTTGCCACTACCCCATAGAAATGAATCAGTTCCGTTAGTTATTGTAGCAGACGATGCCTTTGTAATGAAATCATATTTGCTAAAACCGTACTCTTCTCAAAATCTAGGCTTAGAAGAAAGGGTATTTAACTATCGACTTTCTTGAGGCAGGAGAATTATCGAAAATGTGTTCGGAATTATTTTTGCTAGATTTCGTATACTGAGGAAAACTATAGGATTGGATCCCCCTAAAGCCTCGGTCATTACTACGGCAATATGTGTGTTACACAATTTTTTAATAACACGAGCTAGAAAAACGTATGCCCCGGCCGGAACTTTTAATTATGAAGATACTACAAACCGAACAATTACACAAGTATACAAGGTGAAATAGCTTTTCTACACAGTTTTGGGTTTGCTACATACTGTTATGTGTATGGCATTCAGGTAAATAACAAATGCTTTTCTGATACTTAGGGTATAATATACGTTTAATTGTAAAAAAAATATTTGACATGAAAAATATTTACACATAATTCACCTACGTAATAAATGTGTAATTTATGTTTGTAATCACGCTTCATGAATGAGTTCTCTTCAAATTAATTTTAAATCAGATTCTCCCCTAAAAGTGTTCAGGAATTTGATGTAGCCATTTCGCTATATATACGAAAAAAAATCAGTGCATAAATAAAAAACCCGCATGAAGTCTTCTAAATATTAGTCACTATTGTATATATCATGTTCATATGAAACAGGGCCTGTTAAAAATGGATATTCTGCAGTCGAGTTAACTATATAGGTTATGACATTTTTTTGAAGATTATGGGCCTGTTCAAGAATTCAGTTTTTGCAGTTGTATGCAATTTCTGTGCGTGTAGTTAACTACGTAAATGAAGAAGTTTTTCGAAAATAATGATAACATTTAACGGAAAGTACGACTGCAGAAACTGAATTCTTGAACAGGCTTTCGTATATCATTTAACAAAGGGTATGAGCTTGTTTAAAATTGCAGTTTCTGCAATCGACTGCAATTTCTACACGTGTAGTGAACTATATAAATGAAAAAATTTTTCGAAGATTTCTATAACATTTCATAGAAAATACTATTTTCCTTCATATACATTAACTACATGTATAAAAATTGCAGCTGAGTACAGAAAATGCGTTTTTGAACAGGCCCATATTGTAAAACAAATTTTATAATTGTCATAGGGAAAATTAAATACTCTTTGTTAAATTATTTTCGAAAAAGATCATTAATTCCTAGTTAACTACACACATAGAAATTGCAGTTGACTGCAAAAACTCAAATCTTGAGCAGAAAAATGGTTAAAATAATAGAGGAAGTGACGTTATGAGAAATTGACATTAAAAATTAAGTAGACAAATGATTACACGGAGTAATAAATAAATATAGCGCCTCGGGAAAATTACGGAGATTAATAAAACGAGAACGGATCCTTTTATGAAAAATTTCTTCCTATTTTCTACAGCGCATCTGTTTGCTAACGCAGTCCACGAAGAACTCCCTTTCTATCAATATCTTTTGCTTACCCCTCTATCGTTCGTGTTGCCAGTTTACGTGACAGTAGTTACTTAGGAATGCAACCCGAAAGTGATTTGAATTGGATTTGAATAGTGTCCCAAGGGTATAGCTTTGTTTCATGAAAAGCTCGTTTAAACGAAAAAGGGCAAAATTGTCAGAATCATATAAAAAAACGTGGTCGGTGAAAACACTAGCCTTCTTTGTATCTAAGTTTGTGAGAGCAATCAGGAGAATTTTTGTAAAATGCGAGCAAAACCCTTTAATTATATTTTTATGATACCCCATAGAGGTAGAGAATTATAAATTTAAGCAAACGGTTGTTATGCATAAAAATATTCGTCATACATAGAAACAAATTATATTGCCATTAATAAGAGAAGAAAAGAAATCCTTTAATAGATGCCCGCCTGTCTGTCCGTCTATCCGTCCACGCGTTATCTTGACAACGCCTTAAACTATAGACTTGAAATTTGGTACACACATAACTCATTAAAATTTGAAAGGTCAGGCTCGTAAATGGGTCAATGTGGGCAACTCCTTTATAGGGTTGCCATATGAAACCTGCAGCTATATCAAATAAACAATCATATCGATAATAGCAGAAAATGAACCAAATCGGGCAAGCTTTTCAGAGGGTTGGAAAATTGGAAATGTAAATTTTTTACAAAAGTTTTTGCGGCCGCCATGAAAATGCGGATATATAGGTTTTCGAGATTGCTGATGTCGAATCTGAAGTCGGATTTTTGAAATTCAAAATGGCAGATCCAATATGGCGGACAAGATTGTCTAAATTTCAACGAAATATTCGCTAAATGGCAAATATATACGTTTTTGGGAATGCTGATTACGAACTTAATGCTGACTTTTAAGAATTAAAAATGGTGAATCAAATATGGCGATCGGAAGTGTTAATTTTTTCAAAAGTTTTACGATAAGGAACTGGAATATAAGACAGCATTCGGCAGTACTTGTAAAGCTTTGAGCTTCAGCATGCATTAGCGCTTCATGAGATAGCAATTAATGTCCAATAGCGTAGTCAGCTCAGTCTCTTAAAGCTGCAGCAATTGCAACAAAATCGAAACGAACTTTTCAGACACAGCACAGCAAGTGTAGCATCATATCATACAAATTTACTGGTGCTACCCCGCCAAAATTTAAAAAAAAACTTACTATGCTAGAATGGAAACAAGAAATTCTCCTGGCAATTTCCAGCATCGATAACACTAGTTTTCTGTAGGTCAAAATGTTAATCTATGGTGTTAATTGCGCACACCTTTCATAGTAACTTCAAACAATTCTTTTAAAATACTTTCGATTTTTTGAAGAGGTGTGATTTTCACGAGCCTTAACCCTTTGCACTCAGAAGTCCCCTCTGAGGCACCACTTTATTGCAGCAATTTAGGATTTAATTTTTAATTGACACTCAACTAAGAACTGTAAACTGATAGATAAGTAATTAACTCAATATTAGATTTTGCTTTTGATTATAAAATTTTTTACTGGGCTGTCAGCTCGTGATAGCAAAAGTCCTTGAAGTTTTAAAGGATTAAATATTTCTGAAATTGCATAGTTGCAGGTGCCGGAAAAGTTCGGAGTGCAAAGGGGTAATAAATCAGTTCTTTAAGAAAATGTCTGCATAATTTCAGGCGTTTACATTCTCAAACGACACTCAAAACCAAAAATACTACCCATATTTCTAAAATAAAAAAATAGATTTTATAATATTATTAATTTGAAGGTAGGAACAGTGTAAAAGAAACTTATTTTAATAGTAGAAAATTTAGCAAACCAGGAAGTCCATTACATTTGAAGTGTTTTAATGTTCCCAAAGAAATCACACTGTTGGTAAAGATAAAAGACGAAAATCTGATAGATGTATCATGTAAAATGAAGTTAATTTGTTTCATATCCTGTAAGGATATTACGCAATTTCCATGGGGTAAGAAATCATTTTTCGATATGAATAACCTTCTGCAATCTTTTGTATAAGATTATATACAGTATCACGACGAAAGGGAAGAGAGTAACACTTCCATACTCGCTCATATTTTAAATTTGTGGCTTATGGTAAGCAAAAAATATTCAATAGCCTAAGAAGGGTGGTTTAAATGCATTAAACTCTTCCTGCTTATTTATAGGGTTGGCGCATATTTTTGGAATATTTTTCGTGATTTGCATAAAATATTACATCCATGTTGTATTTTTCAAGAATATTGAAATTTTCAATAGAATAACTTAGAGGGTGAAAAAATCTCTTGATCTGCAGATTAATTGCTGTGTCCTGCTTTAAAGTATAAACGGTTCTGATTTAAGATCAAATGTCCCGCTGGTATAGAGTGAGATAAAAGTATCTCAATTTATCTATTTATGTTGTGTTTTGTATCACTTTTTGTAAACAATATGTGTTGATTTTGAAAGAATTTTGACAGTTTTCTTACGAAATTTGGTGTTAGGCGAAATGGGTTGAAGTTTATATATATATGTTGTAGTATTTGATATTTTGATTAAAAATCCCAATATATACATATAAATATGGTATAAAGCTCAACAATGAACAGATTTCATATAAACTGTTTCATACAAACAGTCTCCGATTTTCACAATTTTACGCGGTATATCTATACGAGCTTCGAAAGCTCGGAGGACTTGCAGGGGAAGCTAGTCGTAATTTTTCACATTCGTGGATCGTAGCCATTAGGATGTTGTATAGCGGTGGGGGAACGACTGAGGGGAGTAAGTGGCACCAAACCTCTGTCGATATCGCAGTTAACTGAATAACTACCCGGCTACCAGGGCTTCTCTGTTATCTCCTGCGTCCCTGCGTCCTCAATTACTTCCCCTACCACCTTCAATTATTCTTCCTCCTCTCGATCCTCCCCCAATAGCATGATTTTTTGTTTTTGGTAAACGAACATAGGATGAAGGGTAGCTTTCATTCCCAATCTACCCCCACTCCCACACAAGACAAGCCCACAAGAATGCCACGGCCCCTCACTTCTCATAGGGCTGAGGGGAATAGCTTCCCCTTGCTGCGTGTTTTCGCCTCTCATTAGGGCGAGTTCAGTGATGGGATCTTCTCGGCAGTGGGGGTTCCTTCGGGCATTCTCCAGCCTCTATCAGAGCTGCACCTTGTGCCTCTAAATTTCATTACGTATTTTAATTATAGTAATCTTTCATTTTTGCTAATATTACAGATGTAATTCAGTAATTGTTAGATCCCCCTTTAAATTTTGATAGGGATTGTTCGTTTTTAAGCTGCAGCAAATCTGTCATCCAAAGTTAGGCCAAAGGAGGCATTTCTTGTAACTAAATTTAAATATTCAAGAAACTCCGAGAGATGAATGCTTAAACTTAAATCGAAATAAATGTAGAAACTGTAATGTAGCACGTGTGTCCCATCAGCCTTTTTCAGCTACAAACAAACGAGAGATATTTTGTCGGGAGACAAACCGTTAAGGAGGAAGGCTTACAGGATGGTACACCTCAAAGTTGAATTATCTTCTAGTGTTTGTTATGATGTGTTGCTGCTTTTTGCGGGTAAGTATCTCCTCAAATCCCGAATCCCATGCCTAGCATACTCATGTAAAACGGATAGCTTTTCGGCAAATTGCTGTAATAATGGGGCAATCCCCAAGAGAAAGTTAACACTGCATGAATTGTGGCTGTTGTCGGAATATTCCCCAAACTTATTTATTATATCGCTTAGTGTATCCGGCGGATAAGTGAAGGTCGTTACAGGACATGTTATTATACAAACTGGTGTGTGTACAAAATCTCACAAAGTAGCTTTGCTTTGAGTGAATATTTCATGAAATGCCGGAAAGTTTTCCTGATTGTTGTTGGTACGCCATGGGAATCTTCACGGACAGGAGTTTATAATTAAAACTATAAAATTAAGGGAAATATTAAGTTATCCTGAGGGCTGAAGGCACGTGGATTAATCATACCATAGGTATAAAAGTTTGTTCTAAGAGCCTTGGAGTAAGCACTTTTTTTTTTAAACAAAAGCTCCTAGAAATTTCTTGATCCCTTTCCATGTGAACAGAACATAAACGAGAACACGAATAAAGCTGGTGCCAAATTTATGAAATTTGAACATTTTTCAATATTTTAATAAGAAGGGAACACTCCATTAATTTTATCGAAAGTCGAGTAATGGTGCCCGCAAGGAGCCCTTCTCGTACAGCAGGACCCAGCTTCAAGTGGAATCAATTTGGAGCAGTTGATAAAAGTGATTCCTCCATAATTCCGGCACCGAGTGAACCCCCGACAACTTTAGAACGTAATAAATTTATCCGTCGAGAATTTCTTCGGAAGTGAGGAATGGATGTGGATCTGCCGTCCTATATGGATGGATGCATATTTCGATAAAAATCATGATGGCGGGGGTGGAGTGGGTCCGCCTTTGGGTCCGTAGAAACATGATTTGTTGGATTCATTCTATGTGCAAACAGCTGTGCAGACATAGAAGTGGTGAAGTTGTTAGTGGGAGTAGTTGCTCCTTTTTCTGCTGCATCCAGCTGGAATTTTTGCTTGGATAAAAGCATTGTGTTCCACGAGCTGTCTTCTATTGGCGCTTTTTTCCTTTTGCCCCTTTTCATCATTTAGATGTTCACTGTTCAGTTCAGACAGATGCCATGCAGCCCAAGAAAGTGTTTTTGCTGTACTTAATGATCACCTTGTGTCATTGTACTACCATTTTCAACTCCTCATTTTGAATTCAAGAAAATTTCGCTGATTTTGTCAGTTGCTGAGATTTTCCCTTGTTCTTCCTTTTGTCATATTTTGCTGAACATGCGGGCTTCTTCTTCACAAACTCCAGAGTTTACTGGGTCAACGATAATTTCAGTGATAGATTGCGAGCTCCTTGTAGTTAGTACAAGCGTTGTTTTATAAAAAGGAATGATATATTGCCCGGATATGGATTATATGGCTTGAAGGAATGGAGTCTGGACGACATCAGATGCACCTTCACCCAGCATTTTCTTGATTAAAACCCCTTCGCTGGCAGAAGTAATCTTCTTCAAAGTGCAGTAAGATGGATTTCCTTGTTAGATTTATGAAACGGAATATTAGTGGATGGAGTTTTTAGTTGGCTTAATTACCTCTGAGTCTCTGTTTACAGTAGCGACTTGGTTACACTATACAAGTGCGGGTATTGCCAAGAGAGGATATCTATAGGGGAAATTAGGTTTCTTTGGGTAAAGATCAGATAAACATCAACTGAGGTTTCAAAGAAAAGTGGTTGATTTATGAGAAAAATTGCATACGTTTTTAAGCATACGTCAACATTTGATACAAAATTATAGCTGCGCTGAAGATTAAAAGGAAAAAAATGGCTGATATAATTAGCACTAGTAGAGGAAGCTTGTTCTAATGTATTTAGGCCCTTTTATATGACGAATTGCCGATGAATATGGAAATATTGCAAGATTAAGTTAAGGGTTAGGCTTTGTACTTGCTGAGGATATCTCTTGCTCTTCAACGGGCCAAGTCCGGATAACATTTTCGCTTGCTGATAGTTAAAAATGTTCAGCAAGTTAAAATCCAATAAAGATATCTCAGTATCCAATAATTATTATAATCCCCTTGGGAGAAAGAAATATACCCCCATTAGCTTTTACTTTTCGTAAAGAGCCGACTAAGGTAGTTATCCTCTGAAAGTATATCGAAGCACATGTTGATAGTATAGGTCTTAAGGAGCTCTTAGACGACAACACTTTTTTTTGTCGAGATTTAGTGTCAAGGTTTCATCTCATAGTGTAGGAAATTCTCATGCAAATAAGAACTAGGGAACAGAAACCGACACAAAGGTGTCGAAGAAGACGTGAAAGTGAAGCATTTCGGAAGAGGAAAGTTTCACCGCCTTTCTGGTAGCCCACAAAATGTCAACTGAATCACTACACCTAAATTATTCAAATATGCGTCGTCGGTTATAGGTATCTAGGTGGTAGTGACTGCGTGTTCCAGTCAGAGGTTAGGAATTAGATAAGGTATACCTCATATCCATAGTACAGTAGTTATTTTCGAGGAAACTTGAAATTTTTGGGGGTTTATAAAAAATTTTTAATTTCAGAAAATTCCTAATTAAATGTTGTGCAAGTTCACAAATAAAGTAGTATAAAATTTTTTATATTCCCCAGAATGGCTAAAAATGGTTTTAAGGTTTTTGGTTTAAGAAATGTGTCTACTCCTCGCTCACATCTGTTAATTTCTAATATTACACTGACCATGTGCTTCTTGATGTGAAATAAGTGCTTCACATTTCCCAATTTTGCAGCCGTTCCCTAGTTCTTATTTCCATGGAAATTCTATAGGCAGTATTACGACAGCAAGTTATAGTTATCGTTGACAACAGCTTCGTAGTCTTATAAGCAATGTGGCTAGATTGGACTACTTCTCATCAATTGGGCTATCATTTTTCTTTACTCGCGGCCAATTTTTCCAGAATTTGTTCGACGACTTTTTGACCTACCTTACGAATTTTTACACTCAGTGTTGTAGATTTCAAAATGAGAAAATTAGAATTGGAAAATTATGCATAATATTGTTTTTCATGAACACTTCAATC
>QYTT01086980.1:47330-61086 GCA_006980735.1 Dasypogon diadema | reverse complement strand
AACTGAATCACTACACCTAAATTATTCAAATATGCGTCGTCGGTTATAGGTATCTAGGTGGTAGTGACTGCGTGTTCCAGTCAGAGGTTAGGAATTAGATAAGGTATACCTCATATCCATAGTACAGTAGTTATTTTCGAGGAAACTTGAAATTTTTGGGGGTTTATAAAAAATTTTTAATTTCAGAAAATTCCTAATTAAATGTTGTGCAAGTTCACAAATAAAGTAGTATAAAATTTTTTAGGTTCCCCAGAATGGCTAAACATGGTTTTAAGGTTTATGGATTAAGAAATGTGTCTACTCCTCGCTCACATCTGTTTATTTCTAATATTACACTGATCATGTGCGTTTGTATGCAAAAATTTGTTCATGTGAAATAAGTGCTTCACATTTCCCAATTTTGCAGCCGTTCCCTAGTTCTTATTTCCATGGAAATTCTATAAGCAGTATCACGACAACAAGTCATAGTTATCGTTGACAACAGCTTCGCAGTCATGGCTTACAGACTACAAGGTTAGCCAGGCCTTATTTTGACACATAAATCGTGACGTCATTCTGAATAAATCTTTGTTAGAAGAAGGAGAAGATAGATTGTTTTGGTAGTATTCCAATTGGAAGCGAGCAAAACAGAAGTGATTTTTAATAAATTTTTTGTGTAATTTTTAATATAATAGAATCCGCGTTTATTTTACATGTTAATTTTTATTTTAGTACTTAAATTTACATCACTTTACATCACAAATCGTCACCATTGAAAAGCTGTGAGAAGAAAATATCCAGATTGACGTCACAAAATGGCGATTCAAATTAAAAACTTGGCTAACCTTGTAGTCTGTAAACTGTGCTTCGCAGTCTTAAGAACAGGATGACCAGATTGGAATACTTCTCATCAATTGGGCTATCATTTTTCTTTACTCGCGGCCAATTTTTCCAGAATTTGTTCGACGACTTTTTGACCTACCTTACGAATTTTTACACTCAGTGTTGTAGATTTCAAAATGAGAAAATTAGAATTGGAAAATTATGCATAATATTGTTTTTCATGAACACTTCAATCAAATCAGATTATAAATTTCTTCACCTTGTCAACATTTTTTCAAAATTCAAATTTTGGAGGTGAAATCAATATTGGTAACTGTAGAGATAACACTGCCTAATCTTTGATGGGATCATCACACTGTCAGCACAATTATCAATAACATACACTTAAGTCCGTCACTGATATAGTTGAAACCAAAACTCAACAACCAGTACTCTAGTTACCTTTGCTTAATAAACACCCAGAGTGAACCCAGTCTTTTATTTGAAGTTGCGGCGCAGCCGCTAGGATGTTTAGTTCACTATATTAATAACTACAGGTGAATATTGCTATTACAGTAACTGCCTTATTGGTGCTGTTTATGCTGTGTTTTTGCGATGGGTGCAATATACTGCAAAACGGTTAAAATGTAGTGCAAATAGTGCAAAAACGACTCTCATAGTTTTGGAAAAATGCCTCGAAATTCAAAGTGAGCATTAGTAAATTTCCTCATTTTATCTAATTTCAAACTTGTGGAGGTTAATTTATGAATTGTTTGCTTTGACTTTTGGCTGCACTGTGCCTGCAATAAAGAACAAAGTGATTAAATTTTGCAGATGTTCTAAAAAATATAAGAATATAAAATGGCCCAAATTTCAAGGTGAGCATTGCAAACAAGCGAATTCTTCAATAATTTTTAATTTTTAAAAATTTCGAAACGATCGAGTAAATCTGAAACAAAAGTCCGTAGTGTATGGCCACCCTTAAATCGTTCAAAATGTAGTCTTAAAGTCTTAAAAAATTTTCTTGAAGTGGTTTCTAAGGTGCGATCGATAGGGCAACTCGATTTGAGTATTTTAAAAAGTACATTTTAGTTTTAATTTAGTGGGGTTTACAAATTTGGCATGTTACGGATGTTAAAATGGCTTATGTTATGCAAATCACCAAAAAAAACTTTTTGAAAGAAACTTTTATAGTCAAAATCCTATGTTTTGAAGATCCAATATACGCCAGATAGAACCAATGTGCTTGAAGACATTGGCGAGAACGAAGGCCATGTTCGCAGCATATGCAAATTTTTTGTGAGGCGTGTAGTATCGAAGTTGATATACCAGGAAAACCGGCAGAGAAGTTACGACCTAACTAGCTAATATGCTAACCTGGATGTTTACTGTATCCCTTGAGGATATTATATTAACAAGTCTGTATGAAATTTGAAAGATTGTTCTGGATGATCATTTAAATAATTTTTATTTATGACTAGAAATTGTTTTTCTACTAAAATTTTTTTGTAGATATGAAAATTCCACTGCAACAGTGATTATTAATAATTTACAGACTTAGCATGCAAGCAGTGCCACAGTATCGTTAAAGTATTTTTAATCGTCCAAATTGCGTTGACTGTATCATCCCTTCGTATACCTCCCACGCCACAATATGTAATTTTATATCGACAGCACGCTACTGCGAAGCTTTTCTTCAATCATTTAACTTTTCATTGTCAGGAACAGATAGTCTAAAAGTGCGGTATATACCGATCAGATCGGCGCGAATGTTTTGAAACTTATCTACTCCCTGTAATGCGATTAGAATTTTTTCTTGTAAATATTTTAATTATTTATAGACAGAAAAAAACTGCATAGCCAAAGTAAGTGATCTCTGTTGTTTTTGTTACTGTTTTAACAGAGTTGGCCTTTATATTTTTTTTCTTGCGTACGCAATGTGAAAAATTTGATGATCATTATTTGGTGTTTCTGGTTTTTTGCCAAGCATTTAAGCACGTGTTTTTCAAAATCCATGCAGAATTTTGGACAGCAAAAAATGGGGCAAGTGTAGAAAATTACTCCAATTTACTTGTTAATTGAAAGAATAATTTTGTTATTAGGAGGATTTGTGATAAATAGCAGTTTTTCAGTATATTAATAAAGGAAGTAATTTCATCTAATGTGTTTGTTTTCTTTATTAAATAGAGTAGGTACCTAACAGATAATTTTTAAACAATAATAATTCAGTCGTTTTACAAATAACATTGCAGTTCTCTATGTTCAGAAGTTTATTCATGATCGGTGAGTCTTACCTTTTAAAAGCATGTGTTAAAGCATTCAATTCTTTTTATTTGTAAACAATTCGAGTTTTTGTATTACTTTTATTCCCCTGGATTGTACTCAATAATAAAACAGAAGTGTTTAAATTATGAAATTCTGTAAAGATGGCACGGCATGTTTAAATGAAATAAAACACATTAAAGTTATATAATTTTCGATTTATCATAAGGTTGTGTATTTTTTGTAATTAGTTGTATAAAGAAAATTAGCAGATAATAAATCGATGATTGCGTCTTAAAGTAAATAAGGGCTGAATTTGAGGTTGAAGTTTTCATTGCAATAGTTTCAGTCGATACAGTGGGTAAAAGCAGTTAAGGCACAATTATATAGATATGCAATTGCAATCTGTATCTAATATTAAGTTGAATAACATTGTGCCCCATTGATTGTTTTATGCATATAGTGATCAAGTCCAAAAATACTAGAAGCAATCGATTATTTTTTGGAGACATTTGAAACAAACGCTAGAAGTGAGGCCAAAAAAGTTAAGGTATAGTTGGAATTTTTTTGTAATTCCTGGAAAAATGCACCATTTAAGTTTCTTTTAAACTTCTCTAAGTGATTTGTAATTGAGTGAAATTAAAAATAAATATATTTTAATTAAAAACTAATAAACAAAGAAGAATTGAAGCTCTGATATGCTTGAAATTACACTGAAACCTCAGTAAAGTGGAATACTATATAATACCATATAATGTATACTGAATAAATGAAGGAATATAATCGTAAATATAATACTAAATATAAAAAACCCAAATCATTTGAAAGAATTCAAATTTGAGTAAGGCCAAATATGTTATTTGTATGTGAGACGAAATTAGTTCTGTGGCAAATAAAAAAAACCTCAAAATTGAGTTTTCTTCAGTTCCAAAAGGAAATGGAAATGTTTTTTAATAAAAAAAGTTCTGACTCAAATAATTTCTAATATAACAAAAATATTAAGTTATAAAGAAAAAGTGAGGCGAAGCACACCATAAATAAAACAAGGACAAGACAAAAGATGGAGTGAGTTTCGTCAATGAGTGGACAAAAGAGCATAAATTTTGCTGAAAAGAAGTTATTTTTATAAAATATTTTAAAATTAAGTGTTTTGTTTCTGAAGGATGATGATATGTCTGAAATAAATCTTAAATATAGTGTGAAATAAATTCTTACTTACCCTGTAAATTATACCAATCGAAATATTGATCTATTGAGATATGTGGGGACTTTCGGAACAATATCTACACTTAGATTTTTTTGATAAAATTTTGATGAATATTATCACTCGAATATCCAACAAGAATTATTAAACACAGCTCGGTTATATTAAGCATAATACAAATATTTGCTTGCTTTGGACTCTTTACGATGTTACTAAGACGACTATTTAGTCCCCAAATTTAAACTCCATAGGGCACTTATTAATATTAAAACATTATTATAGGAGTAGACTTTAATCCAAGATTTTCTTTCCCCTTCCAGCTTGGCCAATTATTTTTTAACTACGTTAAATTCAATGCGCTTCGCCATAACTTCTTGACATTTTTCTCATATCTTACAACTCGAAGGTGCTATCCAATCACCAACTTTTCCTTCCAAGTATATGTGACTATGATGTGTGCCTTTTACTTATTCATATTATAATTAATTTCGTCATGATGCTGAGATACTGGAGTAGGACTTAGTCTATTATATGCCTTGTCTGGATTCCTAGCACCCATGGTTCACTTTTGCTACTCGACACTTGATTTCTTTACGTAACCATGCCTATTATAGATGGAACCGGCTTAAGACTCTTCTATTTTCCTTCGATAAATATAAATCACGGCGTAATCGCACAGAAACAGCTAACCTTCCATCAGTCCATTCCGAAATGCTAACATTGAGGTCGAATCGGAAGTGCTGAATAATAAATTTCTTGACTATCCTAATCAAGAAGACATAAATGTTTCACTTGCAGATATTGGTGAAGCTGAATATTTCTCTTCTCCTCTACAATTCTTTAACTTTAGTGAAGTTACGCCTGAAGATGTGATTTTAGCAATAAGTGCGATAGAATGCTATGCTACTTGTATTGACAATATCAATCCATGATTTATTCGTATGTGTTTACCCTATATTATCCCCCTCCCCTCCCCCCTCTTCCTCCTTTCACATACATCTGTAACACCTGCTTTTCTACTTTCAAGTTCTAATCCGAGTTGTAGTGATTTTTGCCCAAATAGTATTTTGTCATACCTGTCAAAGATTAGAGAAAGGATTATGCATCTTCAGATATCTCATTTCCTCCAAGTAAATGATCTGCTCCACAAGTATCAATCAGGCCTTGGAATTTCGACGTGGACGTAGCTCTCTATATATTGGTCCTTGTCTAGATAAGAAACGATATTTTTCATTCAATAGATAGGAATGAACTTACTGCTCTAGTTCGTTTAGATTTTTCAAATGCTTTTGATATAGTTAATCATTAGCTTCTTTACTTGAAGCTTAGAAAGTAATTTAATTTTTTCTTACATTCTGCTAGTTTTCTCCCAGTACTTTTAGGTATACCCCAAGGGTCTATTCTTAGTCCTCTACTATTTTCCATGTTTATGAATGATATGTTTTCTCAGATTAAACATTCTAATGTGCATTTTTGTGCTGATGATGCTCAGTTGTAAATCTCTAGTCCGTTAGAACTTATTGAGGATTGTATCAGTCGTATTAATGAGGACTTAGAACTTAGAACTTATTCATTTATGGTCTCTTCACAATACGTTGAAACTCCCGTTCCCCTTATAACTTAGTGGTGTGAAATTTTTTGGGAAATTGGACTACAGTAACAGACCCAAAGTGGAGGTTGACTTTAATACTATAATTAAGTATGTACACTGCCTTCACAGGTATGATCACATTTCTCAATTTAAAAATTCAATTTTAATACTTCCTAAGTGTAATTTCTTAGTTACTAAATGCCTGTTCTTCTGCCATACCCTTAAAATTTGGAATCAAGCGATAAACGTACCCTTTTGAAAATGATGAATAGAATTGTTACAAGTGATTTGATGTTTTTGCAAGATTGTATTAAATTAACTCTTTTCTTTACTAATAATTGGAGCGTAATGTTTTCGAGTTATTTCCACTAATTAAATTCGCATTTTAAAAAAATCTGGCAAAGAAAAACCGTAGTTACCTTACAGCAAATATTATAACAAAACCACTGAAAACAGTAAGGCACTTGTTGCTTCACGAGCGCTTGAGACAGAACTATCAAACTACACATGTACACAAAACAATAATACACCAATACACGCTGCGTTTACAGTGGCTTTTTTCCTCCTGAATTGTTTTGGTACTAAAAATTAATACTGCGAATATGCCCCGACGACGAATGTACCCAAACTATACCCTACCATCGCCAGTTGGTAACTTTTATTCCGCCCGTTGTTCTTGGAGGACGAGTGATAGAACTTGTTGATAAGGTTTAGTAATCTCGGTCTTAAAATTAATGCTAGGCTCAATTGTTGCAGCTGTATAAATGCCCTTATAAAGAAAGTGTATTGTGGATTGAGAAGACTTTAGCTCTCAACTAAAAATTGAAATTGGTAAAAGTTATAATTTTACTTTACTTCACATACGGCCTCTTAATTTATCTTAGGGTCCCTGTCTTTCTTGTTAAGTTAAAGTGCACGGGGACGTCTCGTATCTTGTCGACCACATTCAGTTCTTGAACGCTACAAGAAGTTGCAATAGTCCTATACCTCGCTACAATAGGCTAGTTCAGGAGGACTCTTACTTATTCGTAAATATGGAAAAAATGTAATGTTCTACCATCAACAATTCGTCTTTTTTAAGTTATTTTAACTTATTACTAAATGTAATCTATATCTATTACTAGCTATTTTTTCTTTTGTATTGAATGAATGGATGTATTAGATGAATAATTTAGATAAACTCCGCTATTTATATGTATCTTTTCTTTATTGGACTTTTAGAAGATTAAAAATCTTATGTACTGCACCAAAAAATAAGGTAATAGTATCTGATAGTATATTCCACAAATCTATACTCAGGATCACTCGTGAACACTTACGCCCCGTGATATCAAACATATAAAATGCCGACCGCGCCTAGAAATTGGTGGCAGAAAATCCGCTTAGCGCCCTTGTGTTGGTTACTCCCGTCATCCAAGTACTTTGAGCATAGCCTTTTTGATGTAGATTGAAGAAATATCCGTAATCAAATTCACGTGTTTTCCTTTATATGGCACCTACAATCTCCAGGTGAGTTTCATAATCTAGTTCATAAATTTTTTTTGTGTTTTATCAGACAACAGCGGTTAGTTGACATTTTTTGTTGTTATCAATTTGAATTTAAATTTTCGCGCTATATTTAGTTTGCAAATGATAGCTACATTTTTTATAGCGCCATTTATTTTTTACATAGATATTGTCCTAAAGCAAAAGTTCGAGCCTGCATTATAGGTTTTCGCACAGACCCTTCACAAGGCTTGCCAAATGTTTTAAATGGAAAAATGTTTGAGAGGTCCGAAAAAAATTGCTTCTTTCGCATGGGAAATGGGAAAGTGACCAAAACATTTATTGAATAACAAAGACATTACTTGGTATAATTTGTTCTCCAAGTTAATACATTATCTCAAAAGTTATGTAGAAGAGCATTTATATAGACCGAATTTTGTAATTTTCTTTCGAAATCGAGATACAATTTTGGGTAATGCATTCAGAAGCTCATTACCACCTATGATATCCAGTGATAAGCTAGTAACTACCTCCACCTTACCGGAATTGATTTCAGAACTAGTTTAGAAATGATTGCATTACCTGCTAGGATAGAGCTCATTTGTTTATTTAAATAAAAAAAAACGACTACAACCTAAGAACTAATATTTACCATTGGATTCAAATCTAATTTAATTTCATTGTAATGGAAGTGCGCAACCAGCAACCAGAAGGCATAATCCAAACTTTGGAGAATATGAATGCGAAAGTTGTCCAAAGTTTTGAAGCCAATAAATTAAAATGTGATTTCACTAGGTGAAATTCACTTTGATGCATAACATGGGACCTCCGAACGAAACAATTTTGTACGTTAAATGTAATTCCCTGTAAAGAAAGTGTGGAAGCATTTTGCTGTCTGCACCATGAGAGTGGGGAAATGTGAACGAGTACAACTTAAACTTTGAATAGTATCAATCTGAAACTTGTGCAAAGTTTTAAAACAAATAAATTAAAATGTGATTTGTGCCGATTTTTCTGTGGTTTAAGCGTCTAAGGAGTTTTAAAGTAATATGAGTCCTTGTTGATATTATTAGTAAGGGGATACCCTATGACGCTATGCACAGCCTTGGCCGGAGGGAAAATGGGGATGTACGAGAATAAGAAATTAGATGGTCGGGTGGAAATAACTGCGGTCTATAAGTGGCAGAGGAGACAAAAGGTGGTAGTTTATTCCACATTTGTATAGATCGGCTCAAGAAGGACCCTCGAAAATTCATTGTTCTGCTATTTCTTGCTCTCGACAATTTGGAGTTGCGATGTGTAATTTTGCGTTGAGTCCTTTTGAGCTCTATGCACGCGCCGGGGTTGTTTCATTCATCGAGAGTTCGTCTGATAGTTCTTTGCTGTCCAATGAGATTTACTTGTCTGGAGAGATTTCATTTTGCTAGCCTCGGAGTGGAATGTTTCCAACGACGATAATCTGCTTTCTTCGACTATTGTAGATCTTCAGTTCACTTCAATTTTTGTTGGAAATATCTTCTCTTGTGGACTCATTCACTGGAATCATCTGTCGAACGATTTCGGGAGGTCCCTCGATTTCGTTTTCTCTACGGATCGTGCAGGCCCTTCGGTACGGTGCCGTGCTTCTCCTGCACTGGACACTATCGCACTCTTCATGTACTGTTTTCTTTTGATCACGTAGCTTTAACTTCATACATTTCTGAGTAATTATTTTCATAAAATTAAAAAAGCTAACTTGAAATCCACGTTGATAATTCATGAAGGCATCTTAAGAATTTGAAGAACAAAGATTGGAGGAGATTTTGTTCTTCGAAGGGCCATACTGATTATCTCAGTTGCTGTAGTCTACGTGATCAATTCATTTCTGGTGTTGATGCTTCTTGCAACAGCATTAAGTGTTAAGTGCACTTTGGGTGATAATCTTATAAAGTTCTGGAAATTTACTAACTCTAAGGGTTACCCGTCTACTTTTCCTTTTAGTACTAGACTATCAGTGATCCTCAGACGATCGAAGTCCCTTCGGTGACTTTTTCAAGACTGCATTCCTTGATGAATTCTGTGATACTAACTTTAAGAATTTGACTCTTTCTTAACTTAAGGATCGCTCTTTTGAGGAAGATGGGAATAATTATTGCATCACTTGCCACTTCTTAATTTTAAGAAGACTTGTCCTAAAATTTAAGAAGTGATAAGTGATGCAATAATCATTTCCAGTAGTATATATCGATTTTAACTGACAATTTCTCGAGTGGTTCTGATGACATTCCCTGTTGTTTTGTCAAAAGATATTCTGCGTCAGTTTTTTTTCATTCATTGTTATCTATTTAATTTTTTTATTGATTCTGATGTTTTCCCGGATGTTTGAAAGTTCTCAATGATTATTCCCTTGCATAAGAAAGGCAACAAGTACAAGGGTGCCAGGGTGCCAAATGTCTCTATGGCATGCGTGGAATAAGGTAGGGTATCTCGAAGAGATCAGCACACTGGATACATACACTGGTGGTTATACCTATTCTGTCATTCGCGGTGGTGGTCTGGTGGCCTAAAGCATGTCAGGTTACCATTAAGCGGCAACTAGATAGGTTACAAATGATGGCGTGGGTTTACGGGCGCACCACACCCACAGCTGCGCTAAAATCTCTGCTGGGGCTACAACCGTTGGATCTCTTTGTGAAGAAAATTGTAGTGGAGACGGCACTCAGGATGCAGAGGAACGGTTCATGGTATTCGTTAGGCATAGGAAAATCCTGAATCACCCAAAAAAGGAATAGGAAACTCACGATACCCAAATATAGGATCAAGAGTGTCAGATTAACCGTAAGATTTCACAAGACTCTAATCGCTAACAGATTCTAGGAGTAAGGGGACCGGGGGATCTTCTCTGAGGAGTTAAAGTTGTTATGCTATGTTGGTCTGGAGAGATGCACCTCGATTTACCAAGCAGAAATGATCGCTATGGTTCGTGCGTTAGACTACTTAAAGGAGGATCAGGTGTGAGGAGGTATAATCTTCATTATACTAGATAATCAAGCGGTGAATAGATGCATGGATCGGACGGAGGTGAATTTATCCCCAACGATGGAATGTGTACAAAAGCTCAATGAGGGTGCCTTGAGAAATAAGGTAACACTTTACTGGGTTAGGGGAAACGAAAAAGGTAGGTAGGCCTTAGCAAAGCAGTGCTGCAAGGGGCAGAATCATTTGCCGCCATTAGTGAAGGCATGCGAAAGGACCTAATCGAGAAATGGGTCATAAAAGAACACCAACAATCGGTGAAAAACTATTACAACTTGCCGACACAGGCTAAGATAGCAATTCAGCTGTAGTGTAGTGCGACTAGAAAAATAGGTCAAGGACGGAGCCAGGAACACTTAGATGGTTGGTTTTGTTAACTACTAGACAAGGTAGCTTTAGATATCACCCCAAAAGGATGGAGATCCTGGAACATGATACTTGCAGGCTGTACTTGGAAGATGCTGAAGCGGCGGAGCATGTTATATGCGATTGCTCACCTTGGCGAGCAAGAGGATGGCTGTTCCAGACGGCCCCATAGGCATACCATGGGACAATTAACCTAAAAGCAAATGCTCGAAATAGTTGGATACTTCAAGGTTAGGGAACTGACCTATCGAAAGGTTTAGATTTTTTGCAGGAATAGCAGCTTTAATTTAAATTATATTATAGTTTTTCGAAATTTTAAAATATAATGTTGACATGTTGCTAATGTTTCTGCACTTATAACGTTATTAGCGCCATACATTCTTTAAATCACCTCTGTTTAAACGCTAAAAACTGCACACACGTGTCCTTCTCATGTAAGGGGGTTTGGCTGAATTACATCGTTAAAGGACACAATCGTTAGGGCATCCCACTGAATTCCTGTTTTTCGTTTGAGGATTACATTTATTCTTTTATTAATAAAGCTAACTCTACACTGAGTTTTCTGATGCGCTTGTAAAATACAATATGCTGTTTTCGTCTGATCTACTTTTTGTGCAATTCGCCTCAATTGAGGTCGTCCAACGAAGACTTTTGAGATTTATCCTGTCGAGAAAAAAACTTAAGTGCCACACTGACGAGGACTAGCTTGGCTTGCTGCAAACAAATTGAAATATTATCATTTTTTCAATAAAGTACTTGTTTTTTTTCGTTGGATTCGCCGGTGGTCGAGCGGGCTGAGGCGCACGGCTGCAAATTTTCTCCTCTGTTGGCGGGGTTCAAATTCTTTACAAGGCACAGCTGGGTACCAGTGGTTGAGACAATTCTACTGACAAGAATTATACTTGCAATTACTGCCCAAGCTGTGCTATGTGCATGAGCTTAGGCAATATCTTAAAAAAATAAATAGGTTCTTGCAGTTTAGTCCCATTTTCTTTATATTATAAAACTCCTCTTTCAACATGCTTAACAGAACCTAATGCGTATTTGTGGATCTGACCCATACTTTTCAAGATATTCTAAATTTTTTATATCGGAAAAGAAATATCCGAAAATATTATAAATTCAATAATTCTTTTCTCAGTTGCCGAATACCAAAATTTTTTTATTTACGTGAAGAGCTCCGAATCTGTTTGATATGAAATAAATTCAATTGATCTGGAATATCCTATAAAATAACTTAATTACTTTTGGATATATGTATATGAAATGAATTAAGAAAACCTATGAACTGCATATTGTATATCAATGATCCTCAATGGGTTGCTCAAATATCAAATCAATGCAACTAAATGTAGAAAAACTAAAATAATTCCAAATAATGAAATAGCCACAAAAATCCATTTTATCCATTTCCTTTACTAATATCATTTTTTCTACAGCAAAAAAAAGGTTTTTTCATTTTTATCTCGTCAAAGGTGCGGGCTGTCAGTACTACTTAAATTTTTCATCTGCCATATTTCTGAATCAGTTTACATTTTCCCATCAGATGGATATGACTTTGCATGTGATAGCACTTTTGACATCCCGTATTTATTTGGATTTCATGCAGTAATATCACAAGCTTCAGTCGAGAGCATGTTATTAAAACATCATATGAACATATTTCCAAAATAGTGAACTAAATCAATTCTAATTTTATGGATCTATGGCGTGATGATGTTTCCCACATTTCAAATATGCTCTGAATCTCATTCAATCTGACCCTGGGAATCACACGAATGAATGCAAGGTTTTAATTACAATTGTGTGTGAGGTTATTTAATCTGAGCAAATGTGTGCTCCGTTTTTAATTATCACCTTTAAATTTTGGAATAAAATAAACACACACTGTTAAAGATCCTGGGATAATTTTTATACTATGCCAAAGAATACGCAATTTTTTCAATATTTTCTGAAGTAAAGTGTAATATTATTTATTTATTACGTTTTTCTGTATTTTTTTTATACTAGGAGACCCCTGTGCAATTGCACAAATTGAATATGAGTGGCATAACGTTTTTATATGTTCCCTTTTTTCCACACCACCCTAGAGGTAAGGCAAGAGGCGCGTTTTTTTTGGAGGTGTCCCCTGTAGGCCTAATCCTCTCATGCTAGCAAGAATTAAAATGATACATGCAAAATATTTTACCATGCAGAAATGGACATTTCTCTGTCTCTTCTGTTTAGCCCTTAAAAGTCACTGCAAAACTGAAATCTTGAACAGATTCATACTATGCAATAAATGGTTAATATAATAGAGAAAATGAGACATAGCTGCGTTCTTTTGGCAGCAGAGAACAGAGTTGTCATACATTAACTGGTTTAAATTAGCTCGGTTATTTAACCGAGTTAAAAAGTTTACTGGATAGAATATATTAGAACTTAATACAAAAAAAAATGAATGGAAATACGAAAGGAAATTAATAGCACAAAAGAAATTAACTTTTAATACAATATTACACCCTTTTAAATATCGTTGTCTTATGTAATTTAAAATGTGTTACAAAATATTTCAATGTACACATGTAATGTAAATTCGAATGTAATATGAGATACACCAAAATTTATTAGATTTTATTTTTATTTCATGATAAAGTAATAAATATATTCCCACCGGAATATTTACGACTAAACGAACCTAACACAATTTGTATTTTATTCTATTCTCTAGCACGTATTGACAAATTTTCTATGCAATATAAAATAATATTGTACAGCAATATAGTTGTATTCAAATATTAAATGGTGCGCATTAAAAGTAATAACGACTTGAGCGCCCAATGATTTTCTTATTACAAATGTTGAGAATTATTCTGATCAGCTTATAATCACCGAAAACAATTATTTTCTACTTTTTAGAGCAAATTTTGTTTTAAAAGAAAACCATTGTTTTTTTAAAGCCTTTAAATTAATTTGTTTTTTATTTTTTAGTCTGCCGCCTGCCTCTTTATATTCAAAGGCCATAATTTCATTTACTCTCGTTTATAATTTTT
>QYTT01086980.1:21852-44915 GCA_006980735.1 Dasypogon diadema | reverse complement strand
TTTGGATAACATCGTTTTGTGCAGATTTCACAGAAACGATAGTACGAATGTATTAATTGCCTTTTCAAATGTTGCCGTATCAGCATTGAGAGCTTACAGACGTTGATGATATGTTGCAATCGAATATCTGGTGTTTTTTCAGCTCTTATTTATGAAATATAATTACAAGCGTGCTTCACATTTCTTAAGCGTTTCTTCATCAAATCTCCACGAGAAGCGCCACAAGTGATGGTACCTCCTCCCCTAGAGATTCGTTAAAGGGGTAAGGCTCCTATACAACAAGATCGACTTTGCAATTTACTCCATTATAATATACAGCGTATAACTGCGCCGGGGGCTTTCAGAAAGGGCATATTGGAGCACTTCAGTGAGGAGACTTGAGATAGATTTTTTAGTGTACTTCTTCTAATTCTTTTGATATTTCTTCATACTGTTTTAATTCCTTTTTTTATTTACCCATTCCTTTTTTCTTTTCTTTTCTTTAGTTATAGTATAGCTTCTTCTTTCATTTCTGTTCCTCTTATGAATTTTTATTATTAGTTTAGGTTATGTATGAATTATAGTTTTTCCAAAGATTTATGTACAAATTTAAAGATCTCATTCTCATTGTACAAATTTAATAAATTAATATCATTATCATTATGTGTTCTATGCCCCGAGGTTGCTACGTTAGCGGCATGAAATTTTTTACTACCCCGATGATCAGTCCTCGGTAATGCTCAACTTGACCTGTGTTGCATCAATAGAGAAGAGTGTGTGGCTAAAGTGGGTTATCTCGCCGAGGTTAGTGCACGGGATATATACAGTTCTTGTGAGACCTAACCTGATTTTTGGGGTAGCTTGATCTTGATGACCTAACACATGTCAGATAACGTTTTGGTGACAATCGGATGGGTTAAAAAAGATATGCGTGCATAGCTATTACGAGCGTTTTTCTCCCGGGGCTACCACAGCTGTATCTATTTGTGAAGAAGATAACAGTGGACCTGGCATTCAGGAAACTCACGAGGGTAGGACCAAGAGAATCATAAAACTCTTGTCAGTGAATGATCACTCCCACAGAAGGGATCTGGTGTACCAAAAATCCTCTGGCAGCTTCAGCATGCTTATATGAATCAGAATCCCCTGAAGTACTCTATCGAAAAAAAAAAAATTTTACCTGCAAGTAACCTATGAATGTTAAACCGTAAGTAATATATTATTATCTATATAATTAAAACGCTAACGCGATAGCTTGTGATTCCTCCTCTGAGTTTGTTTCTGCACCGATTTTAATGATTCCAACACTAATCGAAAGCTTATCAACTGAATATGGAACATCAGTAATAAAACTTAAAAAACTTAAAACTAAAATAAAAAAATAAACTTTAATAAAACTAAAGTAGGCGAGAAACAGAATTGTGTCGTGGAGCAAACCAAAAAGCCTGAAACAGATTGCAATAACTAAACAGCGCAGCCGAGCAGCCAAAAGTTAGTCAGCATGGGTTTCCATAAAGTGAAACAGATTACGAACAGCGAACCCGATCAGCGAAAAATTTGGCTGCTCAATCATTTCTATTTCTAAATTGGCTGTTCGCTGTTCAGTGCTGCCTACTGAGAAAGGGAAAAATTGGAAACATTTCAGTTGTTATTTTGGCAAAACCTTTGCTGCGCCACTTTGTAATCTGTTCCATTGAACAGCGTTTCTGTTTGGTTACTCAATTCGCTGTTTGGCTGCGCTGCTCAGTATTTGTAATCTCTGTTTTAGGCTAAACGCCACAATTCTATTTCTCGCCTACTCTATTCGTTTGGACTTTTTTAAAAGTTTTATTACTGATGTTCCATTATCAGTTGATAAGTTTTCGATTAGAATCATTAAAATCGGTGCAGAAAAAACTTACAGGAGGAATCACAAGCTGTCGCGTAAGCTAGAAATGAAAGCTATGATCGCCAATGTTTCGCGAATGTTTCGCCAATCTAGTTTAATATTAAAAGATCCTTCGTGCCGGACAATATTGAGTGTTTCCTTAAGGAGCTTACGGTTATTCCTTTAACTTGTCATTCCTTTAATTGGATACTTTGAAAAGGTGATAAGTAATCTGATGCAGAGCACCATCTGATTAATGGTTAATTGGGTGAATTACTTCAGTATCACTTGGAAAATGGAACTTTACCTTTTCACTAGAAAAAGAAAAGGCTACTTCATGGTTCTGTTATTTCTTAATTCCTTTTAGTTGGAATTAATGAAGTATTTGAACTGCCTGGGCCGAAAGGGAAAAAACTCCTACATGGTTTCATCAACCTGTCGAAGATCAATTGGTAAGAATTTGGGAATAAAACTGCAGGCGATAGACTGATTATAATCCATTATCAGTCCACCCACTCTTACCAATGGAGCTGCTATATAATGGAAAGCTTTAGAAATAGAACGAAATAGAACGAAAGTGTAAGATCTTAGAGAGAGTGAGAGCGTTTAATTTAACGTGTACATGGGTCTCATAACAGTTTAAGTGCCAAAGCTGGTTGTAGAAAAATGAGCGAAAATTGCCATCAAACGCTATGGCACTTTTGCGTGCTGCCACTTTTTTCTGCATTTTTAGGGTTCCGTACCCAAAGGGAAAAAAACGGGACCATATTACTAAGGCTCCGCTGTCCGTCCGTTCGTCCGTCCGTCTGTCACCAGGCTGTATCTCATGAACCGTAATAGTTAGATAGTTGAAATTTTCACAGATGATGTATTTCTGTTGCCGCTATAACAACAAATACTAAAAAACAGAATAAAATAAATATTTAAGGGGGCTACCATACAAAAAACGTGATTTTTTTGCTCGTTTTTGCTCGATATTGATAACGGCAACAGGTGGACGCTTGAAATATTCACAGAATATTTAGTTATATATTCACTTTAAAAATAAATAATTAAATTAAAATAAAACAAATATTTAAGTGGGGCTCCCATACAACAGACATGATTTTTTTGCCGTTCTTATAGATAATGGTACGGAACCCTTCGTGCGCGAATCCGACTCGCACTTGGCCGGTTATTTTTATACTTGAGGATAATTTCTTGAGGAATACCAGTTCAACTTAAAAAATTTTGCAATTAAAGAACTCTTTTTGAGAATGCCAGCACAGCCTCCTGAAATTACAACAACGTAAAGTCGTCGATTTGGACAGGATGCTAGTAGAAAACGGAAATGGTGATACCATTTTTGTGTCTGTCTGTCTGTCTCTCTCAGCGCTGTCACTCTGGCCGACTAGTGGTGGTCCAATTATTTTTCTGACCACTACGATACTACCATTCCTGGTTTTCTCTAGATGGACGAATAGTGGTTCTAGTAGTGGATTACTTTTAGGAGTTTGTGTCGCTTAGGATACCTTTCTAATAATAAAAAAAGAAAATAATTACTGCTGCATCATACATTTTAATGTTAGAATACAAAACAGGCAGATCTTTTCATTATTTAATTAAATATTTAGTGGCGAGATATGAATATCACATATCACTTTACAAATATCGCTGGATTCATTCGCAGTTAATGCACTGAAAACTTGAAAATCTGCACTTAGCATGCGATTCACAGTCTCCCCTTCATTTAAAATAATTTCTCCAGAATACTTTGCCTTTGAAAAATTTTCTACTTTCTTTGCATTTCCTGCATGGTGCGAAGGCCGATATTCGGATCACCAAGGAAAGGGCTGCATTTCCTCATTAAATATATTAAATGCAGCCATTTACCTTGCCTGTCCCTTGGGAAAGTCTTGACTTGTGGCACTAAAGCAATGTGAAAAAAGAAAATTCACTTCAAACTTATTTTTAAGTGCTCTTAAAAACTGCATTTCTTTTCGTTTTGTGGAAAAAGCGTAATTTTTTAGCGAAGGAATAGTGAAAAGGGAAATTTCAAGAGACAGGTCTCCCGAGGATTTTTAACTCTTGCTTATGAGTGAACTTTTTCTTGTTGTTACAATGTAAAGCTAGAAATAAGGAGAAGGTGCCAGAAGAGTTGAAAAAGTTCCCAGATACCTTCAGGATCATTCCTATCATTACTTTTCATAATATCGTTCTTTTCATCATTATCCAGGACGACGGAAATAGAAGAGCTTTTCGTTCACTTGAGCTCCTCGGCAAGTAGCTTCATCTACCATCGTCAGAGATGATTGAAATCGACAAAGTGCTTGAGAAATGCGGCGATTTTCATCGCTATCAATTGATTTTGCTGTCACTTTTTTGCATCATTAATCTCCTTTCCTCGATGCATTACTACTCCCAGACTATCATCAGTTTTGTTCCAGAACATTGGTGAGTAAGATTTTAATGGACGTTAAAAATTATGTGTTTTCGTTGATTCTTTTTTTCTGTGTATTTCAGGTGTTACGATGAGAACTTGGAAAATTTAACACTTACTGAAATTAGGAATCATTCTAAGGAGCTTGGAAGATCTTCTTGTTCCGTTAATATCAGCAATAAGAGCAGTCCATGCAATCAGTGGATATACGACTTGGACTATGGATACCAAAGTATGACAAGTGAAGTAAGTAACCAATAGAGAAATTTTACATTTCTATGCTACGATGTGTATGCTCAAGTCGGGGAATTTCTTGTCGCATTTCACTTCAAAGATAAAGGGATTGGCGACTGCTGCGTGAAAAAGACTCAAGTAGCAGTAATAAAGGAAAAACCAACCGGTATTACATCGGTGCTCTAGAGTATCGATATCTGATGCTATTGACTAATAGCGAATGAAATTCAAAGCCATCCTTTGGATTTTGTCCTTGCAAAAGAATATTAAGTAAATCACTAATGTAAGACTTACAGGTAAACCTGAGATGGGTCTTGCATAATTTAGAAAATCACCATAGACCCAGGGTTTTAACCACATTCTTCGTAATAGAAATTTGTGACTAATCTAGTTGAAATTACTGATTATAAGAATTCCCATGATGTTTATAATCGGCGAACTTGGGATCTCCAAACCTCATCTTTTGTGCTATATCAATCAAGATTTTGGGAAAATATCTAATAATTCGGACTCAATTTTTATAAGTAGCACTTCCTCAAGAGTTTTTTTTATTGATTCGAAAGACTATGCAAAATCAACGCTATTTCCGTCCGTAAGATTTTGAACTAACACTATAAAAAAATACATTCGAATCTAGTTATTTTTTAACCAAACAAGAAAGCATTTGTCCCGATGAATTAAAGCTCGAATTTATAAATAAATTTTTTTTTTACGGGATTTTCCTTACTTGAAGATAAGTCGGCCAATTTACTCTTCTTAAGTAGGAGAATTAGAAATTTACTTTACCTGCCAAACGAAATGCGAGTGAGAGCAACTCTTAAATAAAAAAAAAGTGGGTGAGAAAATGGTACTTTTACCAGGGTTAGAGTGAAAACTGAAGGGGAAAAATGCTGAATATAGAGACACTTTCACAAAATCCTGTTCAGTGCGAAAGACCTCCAGAAATCTTATCCACCTTGGTGGTGATCAAAAGGAAAATGCACGAATACTATATTTAGCATAAAGCACAGTTAAATAGGACTCCAGAGTACTACGCCAACTACAAGGCAAATCTCTAGAAATACAAAGTTTACGTAAGACGAGCGAAACGTGCTTCGTGAAAGAGTTACTGCGAATCCACAGGGAGTATAAATGAGGATTACAAAAATCCTGTCAAAGCCAGCCATCGCTGAACTGGTAGTGATCTACAAAAGTTTCTTGTATCATTCCTATGTCCTGTTTGCTTCAAAAACAGGTTAAAGTGATCTTTATTTCAGGCAAGCAAACAAAGTATTGTAACCTCAAAAAACTTTAGATCCACGGGCCATGCATCATTTCTACTAAAAGCTGTTGACGCGCCAGCTAATAAAAGGTATGAAGGGAAAAATATTTCTAAACCGCAACATGTCTACGCCAAGGGCAGATCAGTCGAAACTGGATTATATGACTAATGGGAACCACAGGCAAAGCTCTTTTAAACAAAGAATATGTGCGTACAGAACGGCCCGAGAGAGCTTTTAACAATGTCTCAATAGAGGCTATTCGTGGAGCTCTGGGAACTCTAAGTTGTTAGTACAAAAGCTTTCGTGAGAAAACTACGTGGTAAAATGCCTTGTCGTGAGAGAGCTTTCAAATGCTGGTTACTGATGACCGGCATGGCAGCCAACGTGTTAATGCAACTGGATCGACAAGATACTAAAAAAGGAAGGACTCAACTGGGACAAAGCAGTGTAACCCTCCGCAAGGGCGTGTGTCCTTATTTATTATTATTATTTATTTATTTCCGGAAAAAGCACACAAGACTTATAATCTTTTACAGTGCAATTAAATATAAAGAATTAGAATTCAAAGAATAAAAAATAAATATTAATCAGAATCAAATAAGGAAACAATAAATAAAAGCAAAAAAAAGAAAAATAACATCAATCAAATCCAGTACAAAATAGAAAAATTATTAGCGATAGAAACCCATGCCCACTACGTAGCTGCCTCAGTCAAAGTCAATCCATTATTCAAAATACATCCTTACAAGCCTGCTAAACCCACCGAAAGTTCCCATAATTTGAGTGGAACGTGGTAGACTATTCCGCAAGCGAACAATTTGGACAGGTTAAGATCTTTCCATAACAAGCCTGGCGAACCGAGGAATAATAACGACTCGATATCGTGATGATATTAAAAATTGAAAAAGGTCTCTGAGGTATTCAGGCCTACTGGTATGCAGCAATTTGTAAAAAAATAACAATGCCCTGCACTTTAATTAAGACGTCAAAGAACAACCAAGCAACTGATCCTTGTACAATGAGATGTGATCAAATTGACGTAGAGCAAAGATAAACCTAATACAGTCATTGAAAACTATTTGCACTCTCCGTTCACACTCACTATCTGGCTGGAGGTACTGCCATAAGTAAAGTAATGGAAGATTAACGCTAGTCTACGTAATCCTGCATAAATCCCCCCAAGTGTTGCGTTGACATGGTCACAGCACTTCATCTTACTATATATAATTATACCCAGATTAACAACCTTATTAACTATGGGCAATGCAAAACCATTAAGAATAACAATTTCATGAAGGGGACCATTACACAAAATAATACATTGTGACTTATTAGGGTTAAGCAACAGACCATTACTCAGTAACCAAGCATAAACACTAGCCAGGTCAGTGTTTATTCTATCGACACCATCTTCCAGCAGTCCTATAAGTGTGCTAAGATAAAACTGCACATCATCGTCATACCGATGGACTCGAGAGTACTCGACCACAGATGGAAGACCATTTATAAACAAACTAAAGAGTAAAGGCCCTCAAACCGACCCTGGTGCACTCCACATGTGATGGGAAGGGAATCCAAGCTGGTTGTTAATTCTACAATATTTTGGTCTCACTGCAAGCGGAGGAAGTTAAGGCTGTAGCTTATGCTGATGACCTAATTGTCTTTGTTTGGCGCAAATGCCTTCCGACTTTCGTTGTATCACGGCTGGATAGTACTAGCCTTAAACTTAAAACTGAGGCCAAATATCAGGGGATTATACTGGACACCAAGTTATCCTGGAAGATAGGTATAGAGAATTCGGCTTTAGGCTTAAGTGTTGTCAGTACTGGGCTGCCTATTCTCTCATAAACTCAACAGTTGCCAACACTAGAATTAAAATATAATAAAAAAAATTGCAAAAAAGTCAGCGATCGCAGTAGAGTCTTGACTAGAATCGTTAAGGTAGAAAAGGGTTGAAGGAAAATCATCGTTTTTATGCTTGCAAATAATAAAGTCTTAAAAGAAGTTACAATTTTGGACTTTTCTGCGCCCATCAGATCCTTTTTCACGATCCAATAATCGTAAAGAAAGTTTTTCGCTCCACCTGAAACTAAGATTTTCTCTAAGAGGCGTTTGTGGCACGCCGAGATTATTGATTTCTACACCAATTTGTATAAACTATCTCAGCTCATCAGGTTTAACGCTTTAACAGAGTAGAAAAATCGCACATAGTTAGTATTCTATTTTATATTATTATTGTACTATTTACGAAATCTAGCTAAACTGGGTTTGTGGAGCAGCCTGGAAGTCAACACTTGGCCAATCTATGTTCTTCATTGGATCTGTAGTGGGTTCATTAGCATTTGGAATTTTAGCAGATTTAATTGGTATGTCTTATGATTACTAATGGGATTAAATTATGCTCATGACTGTACATTTTAAGGAAGAGTTCCAGTATTAATTTTGTCCAATATGATGGCTCTCATTGGAAACTTATTCACTATTTTTGCAACTTCCGTTCCCACGTTTTCGGTGTGTCGCTTTATATCTGGCTTAGCAACAGATAATAATTTCGTAATGATGTACATTCTTGGTAAATAGTATATGTCCAAAAAATTTTCAAATTTCCCATTTAAATATTGCAGTAATGGAATACATTCGTCCTTCAATGAGAACAATTGGTCTTAGCATGTGTATTGGAGTGTTCTACTGCTTGGGATCAGTAGGTACACCATGGCTGGCTGTACTAGTGGGAAATTGGAAGATGTTCCTTTTAGCGTCTGCTCTACCACTACTTGTAGTTCCACTATTTTACTTCTTGATACCTGAAAGTGCTCAGTGGTTGGTTACAAAGAAACAGTACGAAAAAGCAATAGGATGCTTTAAAACTATTGCGAAAATTAATAAAAAAGAGGTTGATGAAAGCGTCTATCAGGAGTTTTTATTAGAGTGTTCCAGGGAAATGGAGGTTTCAAAAAGCACATATAGCATGATAGATCTGTTCAAAACTCCGAGACTACGAAGGAATACTTTAATTCTATTTTTCAAATCGTAATAACTACCGGAATGGAAGTGTAAGAAAATACTTTAATAGAGAATTCACCTTTTTCTCAGTATGGTGATCACTCTTTGCTACGATGCTATATCCCGAAATGTTGAAGGATTGGGAGTATCTCCATTTGTGATGTTTTCTCTAAGTGCCACAGCGATATTTCCTGCTTGCATTGTATTAATTGCTCTTCAGGACAAGATAGGACGAAAAGCTATGGCGTCTAGTTCTCTCCTGATTAGTGGTATCTTCACATCTGCTACAGGACTAGTAATAGCCTACAAAAAATTTGTTGAAGGCGGTACATCCTTGAATAGTAATTTATAATTTCTATTCACATTTTAATTCTACGATTTTCAGATAAATATCTACTTATCACATTGGCTATTATTGGACGTTTTGGGGTAACAATTGCATATAATTCAGGTGCACAATATGCAACGGAACTGATACCGACTTGTGTCCGGGGTCAAGGTGTCGCAGCAGTCCATGTTGCAGGATATGCTTTTACTTTCTTTAGTTCTTATATTTTGTTTTTGTCGAACATATTTCAACCGCTTCCTTCGTTGATTTTAGGATTGTTGTGTGTGATGGGGGCCGGACTATGTTTACTTTTGCCTGAAACGTTAAATAGGTATTTTAATAATAATAATTTCATTTATTTTTACTAAAGATGAATTTCAAGGACTCTTCCTTGTACACTTGAAGCTGGAGAAGCATTTGGACGAGGAGAAAAAATTTTCGACTTCTCATGCTTTGAAAAGCAAAAGACGGTGTCAACGACTACTCTTAAGGAAACTTAATAATAGTTTAAATGTTAAATTTAATTAGACCAAAGAGGATATAGTTAATAATATCCAGCATTAGAAGCCTAACAGTTGATACATCTTTAAAATTTATTGATACTTGTAATTGATCTTCATTCGGAAAAACGTTGGGCGAGATGAATAAAATTAAAATACTTTTGCTTAAGTTTTTTTTTACAAAGGACTTGAGCAAATTCTTCGCGTTTCCGAGTTAAATTTGTTGAAAGTGACTGTAAAATATTTTACTTGATTTTTATTCACTGAGTGCATTTAAACGTAATAGTGAGCGTAATGAACCAAATACGCGTAGTACTATACCACTGAAAACTCGTAGGACCATATGCAGCAGTAAGCAAACTTAACTTCTGATGGTCATAAATCCCGTAAAATTCACATTCACTTCATACCGACCTGGTACGCTTTGTTTCAGGTGACGCAATTTCAAGCTAAATTCTACTGTTTTTATGACTGTCACAAATGAAAACTGCTTGAGATATACGCCCCTTAATCTGTAGAAGATTGTAATAGAGTTATGAAAGCCAAGAAAGTGCTTTTTCGGGATTACAAGGCGAACAAGCGCTCGGCAACAAAGCAGTTCCCTAATGAAGCTCTCATTAAATGCAAAGCCAAGTTGCAATTCGACCAGAATATTAAAAGAAGGGTATATTTGTTTGTTTTAGAGGCAGCAAAGTATTCTAGTCGTTTATTAAGTTCATCTATAATTGGAATCTATATACGCACCCATAGGAAAAACAAATGTAGGTACTAGTTCCTAATTTCGGTGCAAATCTGTAGCCCCCTTATACTTCGCAGACCCCACAAGCTCCCTATACGTTTAAAGCTGTGCCACTCTTCTGACTATGTATCTGAGAAAATTTTAACGTAGCACATTAAAAAGATATTTTCGCATCATTATTTGAACTGTTCCATGTTCAGCCTATTCTGTTGGCGTGGGTTCGAATCTCGCACAGGACGCGACGGTTTTTCTGGGTACCAGTGGTTGAGGCAATTATACTGACAAGAATTGTACTTGTGAAACCACTGGGATGTTGCACAGTACAATTTTTATGCAAAAAATTGTGGTTCACTTGCAACATTTGTCAGGTTAAAATTTCCCAATTTCCCCTTCCCTAATTTCCTTCCACCTAAGCTGTGCTGTGAGCATCATAGGGTTGTCCCCTGAGCTTAGGCAACACCTTAAAAAAAAGATATATGATCTCTCTTACTATACACCAATGGAAATCACTTCCTAGGGTCCTAGCTTTTCGAGACTTTCCAAGCCCCTTCACATCTCTTTGTCAATGGTGATACTACGAAAATTTTATATTCTGTTGTTCCTCTCAGCCCGGTAGTTCACTCCTTACGGTTGGGCTTTAATTATCGAAGTTGTCTGCTCTAGATTTACCAGACTTAAATATAGTAGACCCATCACGAAGAATAGCTCTGGTCCAAAATGCAATTTTCTTGGGTAGTTTCACTTTAGACCTTAGAATTTAAATGGCAGAAAATTCGAAAGGAACCTCTTTCTAGTCAACAGCTTCAAGACCTTCACAATTTGATATCCAGAATATTTCGGTTGAAATTAAAAGAAAAGGGCAAATATTTAGATCTACGATATACCACATATATGCCATCGGACGGCAGAGAAGAGGTATTCCTCACACTTATGTGTTGCCTTGGTTGGAATCGATAATTCGGCCAAATCAAATAAGCGATGTCGCAAGTGCAGAGCTTGCCGGGCGCAATAAAACCAAAAGTTGTAAGAGCGCATGTGGTTCATGAGTCGTGTGAATCACTTAACCTAAAAGCTTTTTGTATAAAAAACGGCAAATACAGTAACCGATAAAGCAAATCTGAAAATGGCCATCTTATGCATCGTCGTAAAAGTTCACATGTTTTGTAATGATCCTGGAAAAGACTTAAGCCTTTTTTAAATAAAAATACAAATATTTGCGAGACTTACGATTCCCATTTCACTAAAAAAAATTCCAAATTAACCATTAACAGAAAACTTGTATAAATGAAAAAGGAAGGAAAATAACAACTTAAAAAAATGAAAATGAATTTTAATGGAAAATTGTTTGAAAAACAAAGAAAAAACATCAAATATTTGGCAAAAGAAAAATGAATAAAACAAAATTATACAAAAAACGAAAAAGGGTATACATTTGGAAAATAATAATCGAAAAATAATATATAATTGAAATTAACAAAAAAGAAAAACTTTTCGGCGTGTTCCTGAAAAGAAAGGAACGGATTTCCTTTTTCGAGTAATCCAAACTAATTTCCACTGTATTTTTTTGTAAAAATGTTCACCAAACAAATGCGGTTGTGCAAAACTGCTGAATTCCTATGTCTAAAATCTAAAATTCAACGAAAAATTGAGAGAGCGAAGATGGCGTGCAGTGGCCTTTTATAGACGACGAATCTTGGTTTTCCACTACAGGGTGCGTCAAAATGAATTTCCTTTTAACAATTTTTTGGTGTTCGATATATGAAATTCTGTATAAGACCAGTTTTTCACTATAATTTACCCATTTTAAATTTATAATAATAATAATGAGTTTCCCTTCTAGCCCAGAAGGCGCACTTCTCAGCAAGAGGCCGAGAACCATTTACCTATCTCCGCGAAAGCGTTCACACATTTCATTAGAAATGTGTTAAAATTAGGCTCCCCAACAAGCATGCAAAATATTAATCATTAGTATAGCCACACCAGAAAAGGACAGGAAATTAGTCACTAATGTTAGCTTTAGACAGAGTCACAAAGCCATCCCAAGACGGTTTTTTAAAACATTCTTAGACGCACCCAAGTCAAAATGTTCCTCAACACGGTTGACCACCATACACATACGGTTAATAGGCTCATGCTTACCGTAATTAGTTCTAGATGAGTTAACATGCAAGAGGGGAACGCCTCTCAAATTGCGATCAATAACCCTGTCACCCTGCTCCGAAGCTCCACAGAGTCAATGCAGGCGTTAAGGAGCTGGTGAATAAAAACTATATCGGCAACACTTCGTCGCTTTTCCAAGGAAGACAGGCCAACGAGCTTAAGAAACTCGTGATAAGACGGAAGAATCATAGGGTCATTCCAAGGTAGATCCCTAAGCGCAAATCGAACGAATCTGCGCTGAACAGACTCGATACGACCACTGTGGACAGCATAGAAGGGATTCCACACCTGGGATGCGTGTTTAAGCAGTGGGCTGACGAACGAGGTATATAGGGTTAAAGAGACCCGAAGGTCAGAAAACTCCCTGGACTAGCGCTTGACGAAGCCAAGCATGGAATTCCTCTCGAAGCAGTATAATTAATATGGGAAACAAAATCGAGTTTCGCATCCAGCTTCACGCGCAGGTCGTTAACTAACTCAACGCGCCGAATGCTGTTTGCGGCGAATGTGTAGTTGTAATGGATAGAATCGCGTCGTCTAACGAACGACATGACCTCATACTTATTTATGTTAAGCTCCAAGTTATTGCGCTCACACGAAGAATGAAAAACATCCAAGTCCGCCTGGAGAGAAGTGCAGTCATAAATATCGCCAATAGAGGAGAAAATCTTCATATCGTCGGCGTAAATCAAAACACTGGAATGTCTGAAGAGGTGTACGATGTCGTCAATGGAAAAAATAAAAATAAGAGGGCCCAGGTGCCTACCCTGAGTTTAATAATTTCTTTAGTAAATTTTCTAACTCTTTGCATATTCTTCTTCCAATTCCATGTTTGAAATCTAGCAAAAATTTAATTAATTTAACAATGAAAAAAAGTTTTCGAATTGCTTATATGGCATTACAGTTTTACATTGGAACATAATTGGCTATGACTTTCATCAGAAAATATATCTACCTCTATCTTGTTAACGGTCTCTTTCCCTCTTATGTAGAACCCTATTTAAATATTAAAATTAAATTAATTAGATTAATAATCGATTATGCGATATAAAGTCGGTATTAATCGCAGCGACACGTCACGAAGCATATGTATATGAAGCGAGCAGATATATTATCACATCTGAGGCCGTTTGGAGAATATTATCATTCCCCAATTTTTGAAAACGAGCTCCGTCATAAGACCTCCTCGTGAGATAGCTCCAGAAAAGTCTGAATGTCTATTTGCGAATATAATAAAACTGTAAACATAGCTTATAAAGAATCTCTACAGTAAAAATTAATTTCATTCATTTTTCATTACATTCATAGTTACAAAAAGTGATTCCTTTCGCTCTTTTCCTCCATTTTATTCCATATTTTTCAGATTGCACTTCATAATCAAGAACCAAGCCCAAACTAGGTTGTTCATTACAGGTCCACGTGGACAAAGTCGCGGATCTCTCATCCTTCTCCTAGAAGGCATACTAAGGATTTAGATTAATTAGACAAGTTATGAAATAATTTTAAACTTTTCCACCTTAGAGAGTACTTTTGTGAGTCACATCGTGATTCATTGATACAAAAAGCTCTGAAAAAAAAAATTCTTGAGTAGCGCGTCAAAACATTCAGAGATTTTTTTAAATAAAACCCTGAAACTCTTATAAAACTTACCGTTTTCACTCTACACAGTGTTAATAAATTACTTATTCATTACTAAATAATTAAGAAGCGCAATTAAATTTCTGTAATGTCGTCATATTTTTATTGCAGTTCATAAACGAGAAATATGGCCTAATGATGGAGATAGTGTACGATTCTCGAGGAGATTTAATGTAGTCAGCTTCCAACAAGTAGCACTGCACAGTTTCTCTAGTATTCAGGACAACAAATCACTTCTTAACTAGATATTCATAAATTTTTCTCTAAAAGATTCACAAAGTAATAAAATCGCTGCTAAGCAGCATCTGCAATGATATCAAATCTACGACGGGTGAGATTATTTTTCGCGAGGAAAATAAAGTGTTTCAGGCAAGATGTAGTGTCTGAATCTGAAACCTACAGCAGCTTAGACTGCAGCAGCACCACCACCACAGACTGCTTGAAGAAGGTCAAGAGGTAGAGGCACAGGTGAGGTGTGCACGGAAAAGGTGAGAAATTGTCTGGCACAAGATGAACTGAGACTCTGAACTTTGAAGAGATTTATGACGGCTCTATAAATGCATAAACGATTGACTGGAATTTTCTACGTTTTCCACTCTTCGTTAGGAAAATTAATTGATTATTGTTTAGGCCGTTGTAAACTTATGAAAATTGACTGGCATTTACATAAACAGGTTATGGTTGTTGTAAATTGAAGTTTTTTACAGTAGCAACCCCACATTCAATCCCCAATTTAAATAACCCTTGAATTTACTCATATGGATCAGACTAGTAATGATAGGCTGTAATCATGGTCAATGATGAATTTAGAAGGGGATGCTAAGAGTCAATAACCGCATCACACCCCTACTCGGTTTCCGAAAATTTACCAGTTTTCACTGAGCACCAGGAAAACCCCTGTGTTTGTCAGTTTAGAATTTTCCTCTTTCGAAATAGGACTAGAGCCAAACTGGAGCACATGAATATTTAGTGGCCAGCAATGATTGCCTGAATCCGGAAGTGAGTTTTGTCTTCGTTCTGTTCTATGTGTCTATCCTCAAAGCTTCCCTGCTCCATAGAAGGAAAATCCTCGATTCATGGTTGTGTTCTGGTTGCATTCTAATTTACTTAGCAGCTAAGATCTACACAAACTCAAGGATTCTAAATGATATGGAAATTGAGGCATCCAGAGAAGGAATTAAGTGTTGTTGGGTTGTTTAAAAGGTGGAGGATAAGACCAATTGTGGACGAAGCAAGAACAAAATGAATTTAATGCTATAACCAGTTCTAATGCTGTGCACTTTAATATGATCTAGCTAATTTGAATTTATTGAATTGTTCTTAAAGTTATGCAGAATTTTAAAGAGTATTTCATTTTTCTACGGAAAATTATGGTGGACTTTCGTAAGGCTGGACAACCAGCAGTTGTATTTACTTATATTCACACGAATTTTCATTGTATATATCTTTTAAATTTGTGATATTAGAATAGTGATAAAATTAATACTGGTGAAGGTATAAATTTGATTTTAGGATTGTGAACATTTTAGAAAAAAAAAATTTTAGATTTTTGCATTGAGAGTTAGATGATTCAATTTTTTCTCAACTCAAAAGGATAAAAACAATTCACGGTTCCATTAATTGAAAAATAACTTACTTTTTAAGGGCTTCCGAGTTCCACAGATCACAGAAAGTCGAAAAGAACAAAACTACAACAACCAGAAAATTATGTAAGTAATTTTTTATTCATCTTTTGCTTATCCTTAACACCATTACTTGGAATTCTACTATGGAGCATTCATTACTATAATTCCTAAGACTACACACCACGGACTTTTGCTCCAGATTTACTCGATCGTTCCAAGAACGAACGAAGAACGAAACAAGTGTGGGGGCAAAATCTGTCGGTTAAGTCTGGAACGAAGGGTTTCTTGAAAATTTACCCGGATCGTTCAAGTCTGGAGCAAAAAACTGAAGTGTATGGCAGCTTTGTACCTCTTTCCTTCAGTTCTGTTATTAGTTCCTACAAAAAGTTCGACCCTGCTCCGACTTGAACGATCGGTTAAATCCGAAGCAAAAGTTTGTACCGTATGGCCAGTCTTAAGCTTAATGGATTTTCTTTGATGGAATTGGGAGACCGCTATGCAATTGCACAAATTGAAGGTATATGAGTGACATGACGTTTTTATATGTTCCCTCAATTTGCACCTTAAATTTCAAAGCGCGTTTTTTTCAGAGGTGTCCCCTGTAGGCCTAATCCTAATCCCCCCATGCAAGGAAGCAATAAAAAGTCACTTGCAAAATATTTTACCATGCAGAATAATGAAATAAAAAAAGTTCCAATAAATTCATGTATTGCATACTTATCGGTGGCAAACACCAAACTTAACACCAAAGTTACCCAGGAACGCAACCCCAAAGTAATGAACACAACCCCATTATAAAATTTCAAGAAAAGCTCGGTGAAACTCCATATAAAAAAAGCGGCTGAAATACGGAACGGGGAGCTTTCTTTATATAATTAATATATAGATGACACACATACACTTTGAAAAATAAACTTTCATTAATCTCAGATACACAAATACCTTGTATAAAACTTTCAGAGAAATATAGTCTAAACTGAATTGTTTGTATCAAGGGGAAAAAAGCTTTTTTGTCAAAATTTTTGAGTCTAATCTAAAAGCTCTAGAATTGTTGTCGTAACATTTTTTTTACTGAGAATTTTATTGAAATAATAAAAATGTATTCCCTTTCTAACGAATTTCCTAAAAGTTTATAATAAGGAAGTATATTAAAGCATTTTGTTATAACGAATAATTTAAAAAATACCAAAAAATGAGAAAGTAAAAATTAGCAGAAATTTTGTGAATAATTGCAAAGAAAAGCTACAGCTACTTCAACTAGTTACAGCCACTTCAATTGTTGACCCCGACATCCATTATTAGATTCTAAGCGGAGAAAATTTTTTTGAGAGAAGACCAACACAGTTCTAAAGCCGATTCAAGCAAATATTTAAAAGAATTAACGAACTTTTTTTTGTATTAAAGAAGAAAAAAGAAAATTAGGAAGAAAATAGAAAAAGAAGAAAAAGCAAGAAGAAAAGAAACTTTTAACAAAAAAAGGAAGAAGTACACTTTAACTGCCATATCACCCATATACGGGTGACACTTAAAAGCTCTCTCACGCTAAATGCATTTTAACGAGTAATTCTCTCACAACAGCTTCTATGATAATTATGGCAGTTAAAGTGTTAAAAGGAAAAATTTTAATGCTTTAAAAATGAATATTATAAATACCTAGGCTTTTTTAAGGTATTGCCTAAGATCAGGGGACAACTCTGCACAGCTAAAGCTAATTCTCGTCAGTATAAATTGCCTCAACGATTGGTACCCAGATATATCGCCGCGGCCTGTGCAGGATTTGATCTCACGCGAATGGTTATTCAGTCATTTTTCGTTTCCAAGTTGAGTATCGCAAACTTTTGGTCTCGCGAGTGATAAAAGATTTAGTGAAGGAGCAGGAAAACTTTTAAATAAATTCGAATGGCAACGCAAGGCGGAGGCACGGAAAGTAGTGCAGTGCATCATACATGTTTCGCTTTGGCATGGCTAAAAAGAAAGATTTTCCTCCGGGAAGTCTTAACTCCCTGTAAGATCAGATCCTCTTCTTGTTTTCATAAGGAAGGCAGATAATCTTTTGCAATAATAGGAGGCTTGACACATTAGATCATTTTTAGGTTGCAGTGGCTGACTTACAGTCAACCTCCCAATAGTAATAAATAATAATAGTACTAAAAATATTACCATTGATAGTACTAAAAATGAATATTTAATTTTGTCTTTGCCACCCGAGGTCATTACGGAGGTCTTAGATATAATTCGGAATCCTCCGACTAGTAATAAATAGATACGTGAATTAAAAAAAAAATTATTACTTTCACGTTTTACCGATTCGGGGGAAAGAAGACTGGAACAACTTTTACCTAATTTAGAGTTGGGAGATAAAAATCCTTTTGAATTTTTCAGGTCAATGGAGAGATTGGCTAATACCTCCTCCGACTTTTGGATTTGTTAAAAAATTTGTTAAAAAATTTTGGATGTAGAAATTATATCAAATTTTTATACGGGAAAACAAAATTTGGAAGATATTCTGAAATGGACGGATAAAATTTTTGATGTCTCAAAAATTAAGTTTATTTCAGGTGTAGACAAAAATGGAAATGAAATAATAAAGTCAAGTTTACAGAATATATATTTTTGTGTAATAAAATAAATGATTTAGAAAATCAAATTGAAGAATTAAACATAAGAAATTAGTAGCCAAATGCCTGGCCAAAATTAGTAGCCAAATGTATTTTATATTATTTAAACGTAAAAGAATTTGTTTGCTATAAATAAAATTGAAATTTGTTAAAGTTTCTTCTTTTCTGATTTGGTTTGATAGGCATTTTAAATTATTAGGTTTCAATAGAAACAAATATGGCAGATTTTTTGTGTTAAACGTCTTCGGATAAAAGGCGTGTTATTTCCATTTGTACCAACCCTTTCAAATGCTAGAAAGAAGCAGCAGTGGACCAAATTTCACAAACTTTCATTCAACTTGCGTAAGAAGTTATAATGGAATTACTCTTTGTGGAGTAAAGGGAGTTTCCCTCATCCAAATTTATTTATTTTCGGTGGAATGCTTGGGATTGGTATTATGTATGTATATATGTATCGAATTTCAACTTTGTATCTTTAGAAATGCGCATTTTTCAGTACTTAAGATTTTCCATTATACGGGGAGGGGGGATTCCTGTCGTTCGATTATGCTCGTCTACGAACTCAACCTCACAAATAAAATAATACACCTCCCAAATTTCCGGTCTCCCGTAATCGTGTTGACAGACGGACAGACGGACATGCATAAACCGACATAACTTTTGATCCTGAGTAGGAATCTAGTAACTTTTGTGGGGCTACCATGACTTCTTCAAGGTGTTACAAACGGGAGACCAAACTTATTTAGGTATTTGTTATACAAAGACCTTAAAAACATGTTGAATAATTTTTCGTTTATAAATAATTCTCCAGCGAGACCTTTTAGAAATTTTTTTCAAGAGATATGTATCGAAACAGATCTTCTAGTAGAAATAGACGAAGTTTTGAAAAGTGTTACTGGTATCATTCTAAATTCGGCAGCAAAGCTAGCAAATGTGAATATAATAAAAATAATAATATATGCGAATATAATAAAAATAATAGTAATAATTTTTCTAAGCCAAAAAATAATAATTAAAATAAGATTGTATTTCAAATTCAAAAAGATTATTTTTATGTGATAGAGAAGGTAAACTTCGATTTTTAATTGATTCTGGAGCGAATCTGTCAGTTATCCCTCATCGACTGTATATATAATGAATGAATATAAATAAATTAAATCCAAACCTACTTTTTTCTGCAGTTAATGGTTCAACAATTAAAACTTTTGAGACAAAATTATTGAAAGTCAACTTTGGTTTACGTAGAGAATTTATATTCCCTTTTATTCTTGCGGAGGTAGATAAATCAATTGTTGATGCGGATTTCTTGATAAAATTTAACTTGCTTATTGATTTGAAAAGCGTGAAATTTGTGGATGCCAATACTTTAATAAGCGTAAACGGAAATTGTAACTTCCGTAGATAGTCCCTCACCACTAGATTGCATCTTTGATAATGAGTTTGGTGAAATTTTTCGTCAATTCCCGCAAAATGGTAAACCGATTAAACATAATGTAGTCAATCATATTTTTACCAACGTTCAATCACATTTTTCAAGACCACGAAAGTTGGACATCAACAAATTTAAAATTGCTAAAATAGAAATGCTATAGCTCGGTTTATGTAAAGTATCGTCTTCTAATACTGCTTCACCTTTACATATGGTACCCAAGAAGGATTCAAACGATTGGCAACCTTGTCCCAGATAGATATCCGATTCCTCATATTTAAAATTTTTCAATGAATTTGAATGGATGCAGAATTTTTTTCGAAAATTGATTTAGTAAAAGCATAGCATCACATCCCAATGGCACCGGAAGATGTTCATAAAACAGCCATTACTACCCCTTTCGGTCTATTTAAACTTCTTAAAATGTCTTTTGAATTTCATAGATTTATAGACCAAGTAATAAAAGATGTAGAAGAGGCTAGCTACAGCTTCTTCGACTCTGTACTCTTTATAACATATCAAAATTTCCAATAAATCGGAGACGGGCATGTGGGGACTTTCAAGTTTATTTACAGCAGATAAAAAAGAAAAGCTAGAAAAAATTCCAATAGCAATACAATCTGTACAGTTTTTGCCTTTAGAAATATTCGCCACAAACATTCCGCAAAGTATTTATTTTCGCTAAAATAAAAACACTAAAAAAATATAAAAAGATTAAACAATTTCTATATGTTAATGATTTTCCAGATAATATGTAAAAACTTCTTACGACACTCATGCGGTGTTGCAAAGCATTATCCGGTAGCTTTTCCAAAGAATCCAACAAGTCCTTCAAACGATGAAGATGTCACTAGTTCACAACAACACAAAACAACTGCGGCATCTTTTCTATTTTTATTAGATCGCAGCGTGAGAATATCTGAGGAAATCTTAAAGACATCTATCTACCTGCACTGCTATATCCAGTGGACCATGGCTCCAAAAGTCTTTTTCTTCTCATCTCCAGCGAAACGTAATTTAACTAAAGCGAACTGATAAAATGCCGGTAATGTTCCATGTTCAGTCCTCAGTCAAGTAATGGCAATAGTCACAAATGGCATCCAAAAGGTCATCAGCAACAAGAACTTCAGGTTTTCTTCACTTTTATTGTTACCACTGCTCAGGCCTGGACAATAAATGAAGCGTTGTTCTGCACGTATCCCCATAGAGACTTAAGCCACATCGCACATCGCCTGGACCAATTTGCATTCGAAGCAATCAGCAATAACTTCATGTACGTGAAGTCATGTTTATGTGGGTGATGTTTACGTAGTCGTATGTCGATTTTCTACTGTACACCGCTTCAGATTCAACAGAATTAATTACAGTGCGGGAATCGAATTAAGTTCAACGTTTGAGCCCCGGATTGAAGCCCCGGATGAAGCGAGACTTATATTACGGTGAGTAATTAAGATTGAGTGCATTTGATGGGATATCAATCCCTGGGTTAAAATTGATTAGATTTGCTGGGTTATCTGCGGAAATCAAGGAAATACCTAATTTTGAGGGTAATTCGGAGGTGGTAACTCAAATTCAGATACTTTGGGCATTACATGGAATTTAAATCCTTTAATAGGTTAGTTAAGTTCGATAGAGGGTGTTACCTAAGCTCTTTGAAATGTTTACCTCATTTATGTAATTGGAAACTAAATGGGATAGAGGCCTGGAGAACTGCAAATTTTACAGTAAAAGTGCCTAAAGCTGTTGAAAAGAAGTTTTAATATAAAGTAATGACCAAGAGTGCGTTTAGAGAGTTTCAGATGTATAATAGACTAGCTTTTGCCCGCGACTTCGTCTGCGTGGAATAGTTACTTTGAGCAGTCTTTTTTATTTTTAGAATACTAATGTTGCAAATAATACAAATACAAACTAACTGCAAACTGCTGTGATTTACTGTAAATATCTTATTTTAAAACATTTTTATAAACTACGTTTTTTGTTTTTCCATCCTTCGAGCTCTGGTAGAACTACGCGCTAGATTAGATTTGCGTTTGCCAGGCATATCAGAAGCATAAATAATACGTCGAAATAATAAAAATAAGCAAAATAACTACCAAAAAACCGATAGAACTTTATATTAAACAAAACTACTGTATTTTACCGAAGAACATTAGCGAAAGCAGAGAAATCCTGTAAACAAATCGAAATTGTTGCAGCGCAAAATTTTAATATTCGGCACACTCGTCTGCCCTCACGTATCTGCCCGTTCTGTTTCCCTCACTACGCTGCGCCGCGCCACCACCGAGCCACAGCCGCCGCGTACATTGTGTATGGCGCATGGCGAGTCCTGCGCTCGCGACGCGTATGTGTTTAGACGACAAGTGTTTAAGTATTCTGTTTTTTCACACATGTCTCGGGTGCATTTCCTTAACATGTATATCTCTCCGATAAATATAGTAAGCATAAATAGATTTGTTTGGTCTTCCATACAAACTTTCATCCCCTATTTCACCCCCATGTTTTTTTTAAGGAGTTGCTTAAGCTCAGGGGACAATCCTATGATGCTCACAGTACAGCTTAGGCGGAAGGAAATTTAGGGAAGGGGAGATGGGAAAATTTTAACCTGACAAGTATTCCAAGTGAGTCACAATTTTTGGCATGAAATTTTTACTGTGCAACATCCCAGTGGCTTCACAAGTACAATTCTTGTCAGTAGGATTGCCTCAACCACTGGTATCCAGAAAAATCGCCGTGTCCTGTGTGGGATTCGAACCCACGCCAACAGGGAAGAAACTCTGCGGACGTGCGCCTCAGCCCACTCGACCACCGGCGTGGGTGTAGGTCGAAATTTGAAAAAAACTTTATTTATTTTTATTTACGCGCCTAAATACAAAGTTTCATGGTTTTATCTTCAATAATGACGGACTCCTACATAACCTTTCATCCCCTATTTCACCCCCATGTAGGTCGAAATTTCAAAAACGCTTGAAAAAGATTTATTTAATTCTTATTACGTGTCTAAATACAAGTTTCACGGATTCCCGTACAAACTTTCATCCCCTATTTCACCACCTTCGCGACAAAAGGTAGCCTATGTCCTTCTCCAAGGTCTAATCTATCCCTGTACCAAATTTCATCAAAATCGGTTCAGCGGTTTAGGCGTGAAAGCGTAACAGACAGACAGAGTTACTTTCGCATTTATAATATTAGTATGGAAGTATGGAAAACGCTAATAATTTCCAAAATTTCGCAGATCTTTTGAAAAAAATTCGTTTGGTTTTCA
>QYTT01086980.1:11799-21832 GCA_006980735.1 Dasypogon diadema | reverse complement strand
TTTGGCATGAAATTTTTACTGTGCAACATCCCAGTGGCTTCACAAGTACAATTCTTGTCAGTAGGATTGCCTCAACCACTGGTATCCAGAAAAATCGCCGTGTCCTGTGTGGGATTCGAACCCACGCCAACAGGGAAGAAACTCTGCGGACGTGCGCCTCAGCCCACTCGACCACCGGCGTGGGTGTAGGTCGAAATTTCAAAAGCGCTTGAAAAAGGTTTATTTATTTCTAATCACGTGCCTAAATACAAAGTTTCATGGCTTTATTTTCAATAATGACGGATTCCCATACAAACTTTCATCCCCTATTTCACCACCTTCGCGACAAAAGGTAGCCTATGTCCTTCTCCAAGGTCTAATCTATACCTGTACCAAATTTCGTCAAAATCGGTTCAGCGGTTTAGGCGTGAAAGTGTAACAGACAGACAGACTTACTTTCGCATTTATAATATTAGTATGGAAGTATGGAAAACGCTAATAATTTCCAAAATTTTGCAGATCTTTTGAAAAAAATTCGTTTGGTTTTCATATAGTTCTTCATTTTCTCTGAACTCAGATAATTAAAATATGTAATACAATGGAATGTGATATATTTTACTATACATACTTTTTTCAATACTTTTGTAATATGCTCTGCCTGTTGTAAGAAGCGATTAAGAAACCACTTGCGGAAGATATACTGTCTTACTTGGGCAGCAAGGCATCGTACGATTCTATAATTTATTATTTTGCAACAGTATTGCTGGAATGAATGACTTCAAGAAGGAGGGCAGCGGCAACCAAATTTTTCCCAAAGAGGAAGAAATCTCCGAAAAAAAACCATTTAACAAAACGGAGTGAGAGCAAAAGGAATGGAATAAATATCACTGAAGAGGAGCCCGTTCAGTGGGAGAAGGTTCATTCCCCCGCTGGGAATAATGATATCAAATTCAGTTGACAGGGTTCATAATCAAAAATAAATAGATAACATCACAAAAGATACACGACGATTTTTCCCAAAGTTCAATCCTAATGACAAAAATCAAAAAAGTCATATATGCATTTCCGATAATTTTAGATACAAGCAAGTAGTAGGCCTATCAGGCTTCTTAGAAATGTAAATAATATGCACATACGATGCACTTTTCATTATCATTTTAACTCTCAAAGTGAATACATTGAGCAAAGTGTCGACACAAGTAGTACGTCTTGTATGCGAAGTGGCGTTGTCGTACCAAATATTTTTTGGAATTCACTGTGTGTGTGAAGTTGTTGCGGAATGGAAGAACAAAGACAAGGTATGTATGTAGAATACTTTTGTAAACTTTTGTTTGAGTCAAACACAAATTTTCATACTTATAGTGTTGTTGCATAATTGTACTCCTTTTGCGTTTTGATTTTCCTTCATTTTATTTTTAACTAAATTCGGACAGCACCATAAATATTATTTTGCTTTTTTTGAATATCTGATGGGCTACTTAATCGATACCAATAGGCGCTAGATGCAACATTGTGCAACTTTATGAGTAATTTGAAAATGTTCTTCCATTTTAAAAGAGACAAAACATTGTTGTCTGGAGCCAAGTTGTATGATATTTCAGTTAGCGAATCTTGTGTAGAAGTAGGAAAATTTTTCTCAAATTCAAATTATCTGCAGAAATTACTGGTATAGACGAGGGTTTAATAGATAGATGCGATACTATTTTACAGGTTCTTTCCTCTGGAGCTTGTAAGGCGTTATCCGGAAACTGCTAAGCAGCTTGTAAGGCGTTATCCGTGGTACTACCTTCCTGCTTCCGTTCATAAAATATTAACACGCGGATATAATTGAGCATGCACTTTTATCAATAAGTGAGCCTTCCGCGGAAGCAGCTGAAGTAAAAGATAAAGATTTAAAGAATTTTCGGCTACAATATACTCCTGAGTGCAGACAAACATTGACCTCCTAAACAGATTGTTGCTAAGCTCAGATCCTTTTATAACTTCCCTCAGAAAATTGCCCCGTAACAAAAAATCTATTTTATCTAAAGATGCGCTAATATTAATTATTAATTTGGAAATATATTTTTACAGTTTACAAACCAGAAAAACATTTTCAGAAGCTTAATATGCTACAGATGTACAGTTTACCTGTATAATTATATATGTACATATATTTATAATACCCCAAGGTATGACATATGAAATAGTGCCGACCGACTTTAACGCCGAGATGCAATGCGAATTATATCATCACCCTACTGATTTCGCTAATTCCAAGGAACTAGCTATTTGCAGCGCTTATATACATAGATCGGTCGTATTATGACCGATTCTCAAACATATCTAATGTGAGATCTTTTAGAAGAGCAGATCATCATTCTCGTGGTAAAATTAAATTTGTGTGCGAAAAGAGCTCGACATGGTCAGTTTTTAACACAGTAAATTTAAAAGATCACTAGATATTAACATGTTATCAGTGCAGTCTAGAGTCCAACATATAGGGCCTATTCCAATCCAGGTCTTTGCTCGGTCTTTATCTTTTTAAACTAGTAAGTGACGTCATATGTCTATGCCACAGATCCCTTGCCTAGATTGTATAACACTTCTTCACGTTAATGACTGAGTTGACTTCATGCAAATAATGAACAGCTCTTTGTAAGAAAACACCCAGTTTTTCATTTCATTTTTTATTTTTATACCTTTTTTATATTTATTTGAACTTTCATTTTTTTCAACAGATTTCAGAAATACTTCAACATAATTAAAAAAATCAACAACTTACACAAATGGGTCAACAAATTTCAAATTAAATTCAATAGGGAGGGTGGTCCATCTGCCATGGGTGCTGAGATAAGGTGTCTTAAAGAAATTGTATCCGGGTTGGTATCTACAAGTATATATTAAATTATAACATCGGAACCATTGAACGCACTTTTAATTAAATGTTATTAATGCAACCACCTTCCATCATTATTATCTAAAAGAGTGGAGCTATTTGTATAAATTAATTAAAAGTACACATAACCAAAAAGCGCTCCACGCTTTTTAAATTAGTTACTGGACATAAAAGAACTGATAAGTTTACTAATAACTACCTGGCATATCTATCATCCGTCACGCATTGAATAAAAAAATATATGTTTGCGTTTACTCTACAATGAAGTTAAAATATTGGCAAGGGTAGCATGCATATATCCTAGCAAATAAAAGTTTATTTAATTAGTTATTTTTTAATCTTTAGTACCTACGTGATAAAAGCGTGTTTTTTAGGTTTTTTAAACTATATTTTATTTTACACTTTTTAGTCTTAAAATAACTTTAACATGTTTATTACTGATTCAGAGTACATTTAAACTTCGCTTAGTTAGTGTTTTTAACAGTTTCGCTTCTCGGGCATTTCATTGGCTCTACACTGCCTCATGTACAGATTTGACTGTATTTCTTCTCTTTTTCAGTCTGTCTCACTCAATTTCGCTTTTTTCTTTGCGCTTTTGTTTTTCCTTTTCTAATCGTCCTTTTCTTTGCGTTGCGGTTTCCAATGGTTTAAGTTTTTTTGTTTTATTTATATTCATTTTATTCCCACGACTAGCGGACAATTCAACGGTCCCCCCAGTGGACCGAGTAAGGTGGCAAAGCTAACCACAACAGGGTTGCGTCCGGTGCTCTGAGGTGACGCTTACGATATGACAATTTTTACCACCCTCATACCATTCAGCCCTCAGCACGTTTCTCACCTTAGCTTGGGTTGGATCTCATAGTTCACAGCATTAAATGAACTGTAGGACTTTCTGCTTCTTGGCTCCATCATCAGATTGCTCTTCACCCATTTTACCTTTCCGTTTCGTTATAGATAAGAAAATTTTTTCCGCCATCTTAGGGCGTCCGCCATATTGAATTTAATGTAACGTTATTTTATTTTTCGTATTCTCCTCAGCAGACCCTTTCATTTGATACCCATATCATGATGACAGATAAGAAAATTTTTTCCGCCATCTTAGGGCGTCCGCCATATTGAATTTAGTGTGACGTCATTTCAGTTTTCTTATTATTCTCAGCAAACCCTTTCATCTGATACCCATATCATGGAAGCGCATGAAAAATAACTAGTACGCCATCTTTGGGAGTCCGCCATATTGAATTTAGAATGACGTCACTTAGCTAACCATGGATTGTCATCCAAACTAAACGTGTACGCAAAATTTCAGCTCAATCAGAAACCAGGAATGGGTGAAATTTAACTTACAAGATTTTCTTACATAGTTACAAGTGAAACTAATAAAAGCGTATTAAAAAAAGGAACAAAGAATGAAGGGGAAATTCACCTTTAGCTCGTAAAATTTTGTTGGCATATGTTTTGTCTCTTTTCGTATTTTATCATGTTAGCTTTATCTATCCATCTCACACTATTTCTTTGCAATGTTGTAATAACATAAATTGGCCCTTATCCATTTTAAAATCAACTTTTTATATACTTGAAAACTAGCAAAATATACCACTTGAAACATCAAATGAAATCGCGCTACCGGATGGAAACAGTTTGAAATCTCTTTTTCTAAATCTCAATATTTTGGGAAGATAGAAACTAGCTATGAAATTAAACATCGGTACCTGAAAAGTGCTGGGGTAGTAGGATAATATGTAATTTGTATCGATTCAAGTCGAAACGCCTTCTAATAGCTGAATTCAATGTATGAATTCTTATTAGGGAAATTTACATGTGATTCAGTTATAGAAATTGTTGCGTGTTCTCGCAATAAGCCACTATCATCGACAGAGCGGGGAATCCTCGTCAACTTTGCTATATGCAGCCAAACACGAATCAAATATGTCTCATTAGTTCCTAAGTTCTAAGGGTATCAGATGCAGATAGACAGATACTTTATTTTATATATGAGTACAGGTTGTGATTGCTCTACGACAGTTGTATAATTAGTTCAACTTGAAAGTCCCACATGAGAATTAGTAAAATCTTGGCTATCTATTCTGTGTGCGAACCTAAAATGGAAAATCACATTAAACTCCTTACTTACCACAAACATTGCAATTTAACGGCTGCCTGACAAAGGAGCGAACGGCAAAACTGGTTCAATTCCAGATTTAAATCTCGAAATTTTATTCAGTTGTCATGAGCAGCAGCGATTTTCCATGCAAATTGGAATTAATATCAGCATGTACTACGATTACACGTATCTAATTCATTCCAAAAATGCCTAGAGATTCATTATCTTCAGCACCACTCCCGAAATCCTCTTAGCAGTAGCATAGCAAATTTAAACAAACTTTTAATGCAAATATTCAACTGTGTGATGCGGAACACCTCTATCGTACTCCGTGTTACACACCTGGCGTCTATGGTTATTTGTGGTACCGAGACCCGAAGATTGGGCACCCCAATAATGGTACGCTTAATTAAACTGGTCGCTCTAGAATTTCATTTTCGTTGGTGGAGCCAGTCAACGTGTCACTGACTCATTTCTTCTGATACTGGGGCAAAGTAAATTAATTCACTTTCCGTAGAAGAGCCAAGACCTTACCTGTCTCTTGGTGGGTTTAGATAGGTCTCCAGATTTGTATCAATTACCAAGAGTTATAACCCGTTAAACCAGATAAGTCTTGCACCAGTTTGGGTGGTACCAGTAACGCGCTCAAACTGAAACAATACCACGGGAAAGACCGGCAAAATCAAAATTGTAACTGCCCCAGGGCTCGGGGTTCCTCCACTAGCTCCATGCTCTGGCGACCTTTAACAAATCTTGTGCAGTAAAGGTAAACTCAACGCTATGGCCGTCTGTCGACAAGAAAAATTTAAAGTGGGCGAGTACTTACTTGTGATATCTTTTCTGCACCAGGTCGATTATTACCGCTAAAGCAGATAAGTGTTCTAAGGATGGATTACGTAACTGATGCTGATTTACGGCAGTATGAAAGTTGCCCTATTTTGGCTCTCGTCAGAGTTATTTAGTGAACTGCTTAAGTGATCCGGGTTGCGCAATCCACCTCGTCCTCGAGGTGCCAATCTAGATGAAAGGTGGTGACCGATTTCGGTCTTGAGATTTTTCTGCTGTATTAGAAATGCGGATGGGAGTTTTTGCCAGAAAATAAATGTTTTTCGGATATTGATTTCACAATTTAATTTATAATAAATGCAATTAAAGGAAATTATAGAATCGCAATAGATTAGTACCCATTTGCGATTTCTGACTTTGATCAATATGGGTGCGGCAAAAACGTATATACCACCAGAATGTTTAAGGCTAGAAAGCATTCCTTGACTTTTCTAATCATTTTATGCGTCTCACTTAAAGGAAGCAGTGAAATTCTTCAGACAAATTAGAAATACAAATTTAGAAAGGAGGTGGATAAAGGAAGTAAAGAGTGTCCATAAAATATCTTTGCGTAGGTGCACATTATTTTCAAATTCTTTCCAAGTTTTTGTCCTTTCTAAATAAAACAAATTTATTTATATTTTTTTTTGGAGAAACTATACAGCGAAAATTCCAAATTTCCTCTCTTGAACTGTGTTTCTTTATTTTGCAGTTTTCAGATACGGAAAACTGATAATCAAGGTGAAATGAAACTATGATATTCTCATACCTCAATTCATACATAAATTCCAATAATAATTACATTTTTTACTATATTTATCTTCGTTTGTGATTATAAGTTTGTGTTTGTTTATGTGTAGTTTTCCACTTATTCATAAAAAACACTCTTATATCGATAGTCCTTCTAAAAATCCAAACATCAAATAATCTGTGAAAACTCCTAGAGCTCTGGGTTATATATCGTCAAAACGTAGCACATAAATGGTGTATATATGGTTCAATAGTTCAATCAATTGATAAACTGGAAAACCAATAAATTTTGGAGCTCTAGTTTGATTTTGGGTTTTCTCTTTGAGTTTGTTTTTCTGAAAGAATGGGTTCTGCATTTATTATATAACTTCGGTAACGATCCAAGCAAAACGCACGAAGAGTAATGAGAAAGGAAAACGAACAGAAACCGCTACAGAGAGAAAATTGCTTTTAAAAAATGGACGACACATCATACAAGATTCCGAGAAAATTAATACTCAACAGATAATAAATGTATACATATAACACTATAATAATAACAATATTCACATCACCGAAAGACTACATGCTAGAACAATTATTACAGCACCTTTGCGCGCTCAACGTTTTTAGTTTTAATATTTTAGATAAATTTTAAATATTTTTTTTACAAGGTTAGAAAACAAATTCTCTTTGGGACACATTTATAAAAGCGTTTTTTTATATTATTTCACATAAATATGCAAATTTCTCGAAAAAGGCTGTAATTAAGATGCACTTTTTTGCATACCTTGGAAACCTCATAAGTTTCTCTTTGTAAATCTGTAATTCCTCGTTATTTTTCTGATAAGAAGTTGTATACAAGTTCAATCAACGTTTGGTTATTAAACATTAAATAAAAGCAAAGTCAAACTTTTAATAATAATACTGTAATGTTGGGACTTGACACGCAGCAATTTTATGGACCTGCTAGTAAATTTTTGATAGCCTACAATCACATTTGATCTAATGTTTGACCTGTGCATAACTCGACTTACCATTATTTGCATATTTACCTCAGGGTGGCCTCTATATTAAAATTGTCTTATGTGTTTTCCTTCGAAATAAATAAACGAGAGTAGATCTCCAATGATTAAATAAATTCAACTTAAATGATAGTAAACCTTGTTGAATAAATCTGTAACTATGTATATTGTAAAGAAATTGACACAAATTTAAATAAGTCCTGTAGGCATTGAAATTAGTAATAATAAAACTGCTTAACAAATAGTTAAGGTTAAACAAAGAATTTTAATTAATTATTCTTGTTATATGGAAGTACCTTAGATTAAATTTAAAATCGTAAAAATATTCAAAAAATGTTGTAAACTCTTATTGAGGTCAAAATTAGTAAATAAAAGAGAGAAAATGCAAATGAAACATTAAAACGATAAAGTAACAAACAAGAAAACAACATGAATTGTGAACAATATAATATAAAATTTTCTAAACATCATAATATAAAAAGCGACATCTGTTCGTGAAAGTACAACTCTACAAAAATGTTAAAGTACTTTGGTTTTCGGTGGAGACGAGGGATTGGGAGGTTCTCTGGGCGCCAAAGATCGAGCGAGCTTCTTTTTCTCTGAGCCACGAAACAGATGAGGTGAAAAAACCAAAAAAGGAAGTTTTTTTTTTGTAAAAGAAATTACAGTTATATCGAAAGTTGTTCATTGAAGTCCATCAGTGGCAAGAACCAAAATTAAAAAAGCAAACAAAATTTAAGAAGCGGAATCCAGAACAAAACCAAAAATTAAGTTGGAATAGTGGCTGGCAAATACCAGCGTGGGAAACCCAATCCCCTCGTGGAAGACTTCGACACCCAGGCCTGGGATAAATTAAGTTAAGTAGCTGAAATATTTAATAAATTTTGTTATAGGATTAACTTCTTGCATTAGCTAGGGAAGTTAGGTAGTCTCGTTTGGTATTGAAAAAAATAAAGAAAACTTAAGTTCCAAGCAGGAAATCTAATCTCGTTTAATTTTCAAAGTGAAATAAAATAAAATTTAATTTTCAGCGTTTTTAAATGCAATTAGCTCACCCCTAGACTTGGGTTGATTGCAATACAAACAAAAAAATATAGGTACACTCTATACACAGAGAGTTTTATTTTTTAAATGGGAACTACTTCATTTTATCACTTCACATTTCCACATAATAGTTTGGTTTTTTCGTCGAACATTGTGCATTCCAGAGCTTCTTTCTATTTTATCCATTAATTCCTTCATTCATTACAAGGTAATAAGGTAAACTACTTTGAATTTCTGAGTGCTGATATTGGTTGATATTCTTATCTTTGTTATATATCTGCTGATTTATGGAACGACTCCTTTTTATTTTCTTAAATTTTCTGTGGAACTTATTTGTGATACTTCGCGACAGACAATTTTAGGTATCAATCAAAGCGGAGTGAGTAGTGGAATAGAATGATAGAAACCCTCCTTAATAGAAACCTTGAACTTTCAAAAAAAGAAACAAAGGAACAGATTCTTCGCTATATCCATGTTGTTGCTCCTGGAATTGTCGAGCTATAAGGATGAAGTACATTTAGATGTTAGTGGACAACTCTAGGTACATTCACTTAGGGACTTATATATAAACATGGAACATGGCTTGGCTGTGTATATATAAAAAGATTTTTTTTTTCTATACAGATTTTTTATTAGTAGAATTTTTTATAAAATATCTAAATTTGAAGCAATTGGACCGGAATATATTGCCCACTAGATTTGTGAGGGAGCTCAACTTAATGTATACAAAACAAATCAATAGAGAAAAGCAAAGTATAACTTCAAAACTATGTGCCATGGTTTGGATGAATCAAAAGTGGGAATTTGGCAGACAAGTAACCTTCTGGCCAACCGAAAAAGTTTAAAAATGTAGAATTGAAACTTCGGAGGAAATATGCCAGATGAGACTTTTATATTACAATGCGATGAAAGAGGAAAAGGTAGCGAACATTTTCTAGCTATATAAATAGAAAATTAATATTAATTTTTTTAAACCGATTGGAATCGGTACAGACTAAATAATTTAGTACTACCTTTCCAATAGGGGGCAGTTTCTTATAAAATCGGTAGCGTTGTTAGGTGAAGTCAAAAGGAGTGCAAGTCATTATGCAAGCGAAAGGACAGAAATCTGAAAGAATGGGAGCTGAAAATTAAGGAAATCGGAGGCTGTAGTAAAGCAGGCCAACAAGAGAAGAATTTAAGGAGGAATAAAACAGCACAGCGAAGGAATTCGAAACAAAGGTTAAAAATAAAGAAAGTCACAAGGAAGAGGAATAGAGACATTCTGGCAGTAAGGAGCCAGAAGGAGGGAGGAAGAGAGTCCTAACCGAGTCTTCGAGAACCAACGCCACCCGACAAAAGAGAGGTGAGTATTGACTTTCCTTTACCCTAATTTTTTTGAGAGTGAATACTGAACATACACTACCTTGCGTGCTTTTGAATATTTTTTTTTTTCGATTTTTTTTTTTT
>QYTT01086980.1:0-11779 GCA_006980735.1 Dasypogon diadema | reverse complement strand
AAAACAAATCAATAGAGAAAAGCAAAGTATAACTTCAAAACTATGTGCCATGGTTTGGATGAATCAAAAGTGGGAATTTGGCAGACAAGTAACCTTCTGGCCAACCGAAAAAGTTTAAAAATGTAGAATTGAAACTTCGGAGGAAATATGCCAGATCGGAAGAGTTTTATATTACAATGCGATGAAAGAGGAAAAGGTAGCGAACATTTTCTAGCTATATAAATAGAAAATTAATATTAATTTTTTTAAACCGATTGGAATCGGTACAGGAGGCTGTAGTAAAGCAGGCCAACAAGAGAAGAATTTAAGGAGGAATAAAACAGCACAGCGAAGGAATTCGAAACAAAGGTTAAAAAGAAAGAAAGTCACAAGGAAGAGGAATAGAGACATTCTGGCAGTAAGGATCCAGAAGGAGGGAGGAAGAGAGTCCTAACCGAGTCTTAGAGAACCAACGCCACCCGACAAAAGAGAGGTGAGTATTGACTTTCCTTTACCCTAATTTTTTTGAGAGTGAATACTGAACATACACTACCTTGCGTGCTTTTGAATATTTTTTTTTCGATTTTTTTTAAAGTACCATCTAATGAGTTGAATAGAAAAACAGAAAATACGTTTTATAACATATTCAATTAAAAGTGTTTTTAATTTTGGCCTCAAGATAATATCGCGGAGTTTGTGGACTCACCCAAAATCACGGGGCGCCCTTCATAAAAATTGGGCGGGATTATTTCTCCCAAACCTGTTTGGTGTATGGTTTATGCGCATAAAGAGGCACGTAACAAACACTGTAAAGAATTCCCCGATTTGCAAATACTGTAATTGTCCAACGTCCAACTTACTCACAAAATTTTCAAGTCGTTTTTTCCGCGTTCAAATACATAAAATATCATCAGCAAATCGCTTCCAAAATAAAAAAATGAGTTGCTGAATTCTAGTCTTTAGGAGCAAATAGGTAAGTGTATTATTCAGTTTTAAAAACGCCCGTCTTTTTTTTAAATAGACTCGACTTCACATTTGAATGTCCCAAAAAGCAGACTGACGTTTTCCCTTTTTTCGTAATATACACTTACTCAGAAAATTGAGTGTACACCTTTATTCAAAACGAACTTGTTTAAAAATAATGTACGCATTATTAATGTATTATATTTTACTTCACATTATTTTTGTTATATTAAGTTTGACAAGATTTGTACTAACTGAATATAAAAATTTTGTTTACGAAAATTTCCATTGAGTATATTACTTTTAAACAAGTTCTTTTTGAATAACGGTGTAGTATTTTGTGAGTAAGTGTATAAGATTTTCGTGCCATTTTTAAATGTTTTTGTTTATAAATTTATAATATAAGTATGAGTGAGTTATGTGAAATATTAACATGAAGTTATTTTATGTTTTTTAGAGCATTAAAAATAGACATGTGTAATTTACTAAATGAGGCCCCTGCCTCTGCTTCCCTGGGATAATATTCAAAACTGTTCAACCATTGAAGAACAGATAAAAGTTCTTTATGAGCTTATCTCTCACCTACATGAGAAATATATGCCTTCTTTAAGAACTAAACACGTTCTCTTGAGGGAAATTCCCTCGCAAAGGCAAAGTTTATCACTTGATAGCTGAAAGGGAGCATCTCTTTCGTGAATATAAGAGATACAGATCAGAGAAGTGCTTTCAGAGGTATAAAATTGTTCGAAATAAAGTCAATACAGAAATTACAAAATCTAAAATAAGATATTTTAAAAATTGTCTAAATCCATCTGTATCCTCTAAGAAATTGTGGTCTAATTTAAAACGTTAGGAAATGTGATGAACTGAATGCGTACTTTGTGACTTCTCATCCTATCACATTTGGGCATTCAATCGTAGACATCAGACTTGACCAGGCGGAATCTTGTACTGATTTCAGTTTTGGATGTGTATGTCCTAAATAGGTCTATAAGACCTTTTCTCTCTTAGTTCAGACGCTATCGGGTCAAACGGCATTGCCTCAAAATTTTGTAAAAATGTTGTTGCCGATTATTCTGGATTCTCTGGTTTACATTTACAACTCCTACCTAACATTGTCTAAATTCCCTCAGGTATGGAAAAATGCAATGAAAATGTCTTACTGCCCTTTTCCAGTCACTCCTTTTGACTTTTAACCAATTAGCTTATTGTGCTTCCTCAGTAAAGTACTAGAGTAATCAAATTGTACATCATATTACCACTAATAGGCTTTTATCTAAGTAGGCTTTTATCTAAGTCTGGTTTCCGTTCTAGTCACAGCTGCGAAACAGTGCTGTTGAAATTGTCCACTGATATTTGATGTTCTCTTGACAACAATATGCTATCAGCTTTAGCTTAGCTTCTTGATGTTACCAAGGCTTTTGATTCTGTCAATCATGAATTACTTTTAGCAAAATTACATAAATGTATGACCGGCGGTCAGATTGATTACTGACTTTTTATCGAATCGGTGTTAGCAGGTTGGCGACACTAGGTCCAGATGGATCAATATCGGGAGAGGAGTACCGCAAGGTTCAGTTCTTGGACTCTGCTTTTCTATTTATTTATCAATGATCTTCCTGATGTCATTGAAGACGTGAATGTTCATATGTATGCAGATGATGTTCAAATTTACTACTCGAGACCAATCGGCTTAATTGAGGATTGCATATAACGCGTTAACTCGGACCTAATGAAAGTATCTTCCTGGACAAGCAATAACCAACTTGTTCTTAATCTTTTAAAGTCTTATTATATCATTTTCTATAGGAGGGATTTCGGGCAACTGGATACCCCTCCCGTTTATCTTGATGTCGTCCAATTACCCTATAATGACAGAGTGAAAAATCTAGGGGTGTGTTTTAATAGTAAAATGGAGTGCTGCGGTCAAGTAAGGTCCTCTCTGAAAAAGATTTACGGTGGTCTGCGGTAGCTTTGGTTGTCGGGTGGCATGTTGTATGTTGATTTGAGAATAAAGCTGGTGAAGTCCTTGTTAATTCCGCATTTTACCTTTGGCAGCATAATTTAACCTCGGATTGATTATGACTGTAATCGCTAATTAAATGTTGCTTTCAATGATTGTTTGCTTTCATTTATAACTTGAGGCGCCATGACTATGTATTTTAATTTAGAGGTTCAATCCTTGGATGCTCGTTGGATATATACCTTGATATAAAATCATTGGTCTCCTACACAACTTGGTAATCTCAAGGTCACCACCATATTTATTCGATCTCTTGTATTTTATGCACTCAGCTCGCCATAGAAATTTACTTGTGTCTGGGTCACATTATTTGGTTGGGCAATGTTCCTATTTCTCTACTGTTATTAGTCTATGGAATTCTCTTCCTCTTAATATGAAGGGACTGCGTTGAGCACATGAATTTAAATATAGTTCGAAGCAATTTTATAAAATTAGTCGTGCTGTTTTTGGAACACATTCTCTACTATAATCTTACAATAATTAATTAATGTTAGATTGTATTCTCCTAAAATATATAATTTTCTACTTTGATATTTATAATAAATAATTTACTCTATATTTCAGGATTTATACACAATCTGTCCGCCATATTGCATTTATCATTTTGAATTAGTATAAAATAAAATATCAAATCCGTAATCATCAATCTGAAAAACTCATAAGCTTCTTATTTTGGGAATATCTCATTAAAATTTTAAGACATATTTTTATGACTATTCCATTCAATTATCAAAAACGTACCCACCGTATTGGACTTACCATCTTGAATTCGTTAAAGTTAATATAAGGTTCGTAAACAACAACCCCAAAAACTTATCTTTTCGCAATTTTCTGAACATTCTGTTGACATTTAGAAAATCTTCAGTTTCAAAATTCTGATTCCAAATTCAAAATTAGCGACCTCAAAAACCTATATATGCGTACTTTTATAACAAAGAGAGAAGTTTTATTTGATAAATAAAAAATTAAAACTTTCATATGGCAGCCCTCCGATTTAGTTTTCGTCAGGATATTTTTTTTATTGGATATAACAGGAGTTTTCATATGGCAACCCTATGAAGGAGTTCTCCAAAATGGCTCATCTTCGTCTGTGACTAGGGCGTTCTAGATTAGCTGGAAAAATGGGTGTGCAGTCATAGGTCTCTTCTCTACGAGACAAACTGAAACTTGTATGGGAGCAGAAGGAGGATGATTTTCGAGATAAAATCCCTTGAAAGTTTTTTGTTAGAAGATCCGACTTAGTTTGATCTCATAGCTTTTCTTTTAAGTTGACGTAATACGTGTATCCATTTCTTTCTTTCCATTTGCTGGTATAATTCTCAAGATTTGACAATCTTATACAGTATTTAACACGGGAAATAAATTAATAAGAACATGTAAATACTACACTAGCCCTTACTAAAGGAATATATTAAGTATTCGAGGAAAAGGGAGAAAAGAAGAAGAAGAAGAAGAAGAAGAAGAAAGAAAAGAAAGAAACAGGAAAACTGGAAAAGCAAGGAGCGAGAAGAATAGAGTCAAGTGGAATGTTATGACGAGTTATCATTATTTGTTAAAAAAGCAAAAGTCCACTTCCTAAATGCAGCAATCAAGCGTTCAGTGGTAATTAAAAGGTAAATTATTACAGGTGCGGGCGATGCATTCAAAGAAAGACCTACTGCCAATCAATGAGCTGTGCTGCTGTGTGAGGAACTGAGTATTATTCGATCTCAGCGGCACAATAAAATCAAGGAGATACTCAGGAGTTTTTAAAATTTGAATTTTATGCAAGAGACAAAGGCTATTGTGTTTTAAGTAAGTTTCAAAATCGCAACCCAAGAGTGTTCGACTTACAGAAGAAACATAGTCTAACCTCGAAGGTTAAAAATAAATTTGATACAGTCATTGAATGCTACATTAAGCCTACGACCACATTCATGAACAGGAAAAGGTATACGTGCATACCATATAAAAAGTGGGGCAGGAGGGGATTTTTGACCAATTTCATATGTATGGAGAGCGATAGGGTACTAGAGACGAGTCACAGCCATCTCCGGCCGCCATATACCTTCCCAAGAATATCAGAGATATGGTCACAGAAACTGAGATTGGAATTAATCACCATTCCAAGACCTTTAGCTTTATTTGCGACCTTGCCATACACTACCTCTGGGATCTCTGTATCAGGAAGAACCCATCATACGAATATCCGATGAGGAGAAAAGGAATTGGTTACGTAGCTTTGTCTAGGCGAGGGCATGATCTACACAATCGAATGCCTGGTAAAAGTCAAGAAGCCACCAGCACATAAATTTGATCAGCATCCAGAGCTGCCCGCATTTCGCTCCCAGACGTATATATCTATTCTGCATCCTGTACAATTATTAATCATACAGTACATAAGGGTTAAATGAATTTCTCAATTCTCTTTTATCCTAGATTCATTTAACCCAATCTCTACATGGTAATCATAAAAGATTCGTCTAAAAGCAGTGCTTTCGATAGCAGCTAAGGTGGTAGCCAATTAACAGAGGATTTGAAATCTTGAAATTAACTAAAATAGTGATATAATTTGTCTTTCGGTTTTTCTCAGCAATTTCCAGCAGCACCCGCATCGTAAAACACTTGATTCACTGCAGATACATCAGAAGTCAGAAGGTATAGCAAGTAAGAAAGGAGGAAACTCCCATTAGAGTGACATAGCGATTCCATCATGCATGTTGACTATCCTTCCCACACTTCTGGTCAATGTTGAAGTATTCAACTAATACAAAATTCCATGGTATTTCGTTGTTTGCTGTCCGTTGAGCAACAGAATTTACTTGCTTGCATTTTACTTTCTCATGCTAACAATTGCAAAGCAATTTTTCAAGAATGTCAACCGAATTCACTTACAATATTAGTATGCTCACAGTGTCATCTAAATCGATGGCAATTACTTGCAGATACCGACGTTTTCTTGCACATATGTAGTATAAATTTACATTTATGACTTTTAACCCGAAATACCTGGTCTGATTGGTCATTTTACATAATATCAATCGTAATCCACTTGTCAATGCTGATTGATCTGCAGAAGTCTCAAAAGAAAGTGGAGCAGTATGTCTCCGATGCGTTTGGCTTCTGCAAGCCCACATCCCAACCTTGCGTTATATCACTGCAGCCGTTGCGTGTTGTGTACTTGAAATAATTCCGTCCGCTACCAATGACTCACACCTTTTGCGGTACAATAGCGGCCCGGCAAGTGTCCGCACACAGGTCTTGGAAGAAAGCAACATTTCTTGATTGATCGACTTGACATTGTGACCGCATATTGCCCAAGTCAGTCGGGGCTTGGCCCCTTATCAACGCAATTTTCCTGAATTATTTATTTACACAAATGGAGTCTTATACCGTCTGCCAGCGCTGCCAGGGAATTATATTACCCGCGGCGGCGACTTATGCAAAATTCAAGTTTGGGCTCTGCATGAGAACTAGATTAATTGAGTCGCTATCCGAGACTTGAGGATTGCAATTGTGAAAACCAGACTGTGGTAATTAGGTGGCTTACGACTTGCTGAAATTGCATACATCACAAGTGAAGGTGATATTACTGCTTTTGTGTTGCAAAAGTGGATCCCAAGTCATTACGGATACCTGCGACAACCCCTGTATGTCACAGCTGGCTGGAATGTCTTTGATGAATGGCAGAAATGTGATATTGCGGAGAGGAATGCAAACAGTCGTCAAAACTATCCAACTGTGGAACTACATTTGAAATTCTTCACAACTTTCTTGGATGTGATTTCCTACCGCAGAAGCTCTTCAGTTACTTGCTAAAACTTAATAGTCTTATCTTTGGTGTTTCATAAGTTCACTTGGACAGGTGTTCCCTTCTCATTGATTGTATCTGGACCGGTCTCAAGAGACAAGTTCAAAAGTGTCTCAAGGACAGAATTACCCTTTTATACTTTCGCATTAATAACCTTGGAAATATTGGATTTTTGAGCATTAATCTTTTCGGGACCTCGTAAGACTCCACGTTTTAGAAAGCGCCGAGAAATTAATCAACAATTTGAAGAAGTGAGCGAATTAATGAAGGTGAAAGAAGGGCTGCTTGACAGGAAAAGCACTGTGCTTGTGCATTATTTAAATGCATGCAATGATAATTATTGTAATGTTGCTCCTAGATATAAAGGAGCTATGTCATCGACACCACTGGGCATGAAAAGAAAATTTATGTATGGCGAAAAGCATTGTTAACCACCCTAAAAATTGCTCAGATTTGTATCTTTTAAGACTATCTATGAGTAATTTATTTCACTATTTTGGCCAGTTCAGTAGTTATTTATGCTCGTAAGGTAGATTTTGGGAAATGCTAATAAAATATATTTCGAGCAAATGAAAAATATAGAAACAGATTACGAAAACTCAGAAAATGTCACGAAAATTCAGTAGAAAAAATCTACGTACACTTCCAAAATTGTGTTATTTCCTGCAATCATTAAAATCCAACTGGTCTCTTCGAAAAGCAAACCAAGCAGGATGATACCTATAGCGCAGTTCACTAGATTATGGTTCACTTTAGCGTTACGGCGCTACATCATCCGCGGATATATATAAATATTGAGTGTCTTAAGAATGTCCCTGCTTGTTTGGAGTCATCAGAAATGAACTCTTTGCGAGGACATTGACCGCAAGTTTTGATTTATAAGAAAATATCGATGGCATTAACCTGGTAAAGTTTTGAGCATTTTTCAAACTCTGGCGTTACTGCCGAATTGTGAAGATCGACTTGCCTTCTGATTGGAAAAATTCACATAACCTTTCCGCTAGTAAACAGCCTAATCAGAGGGACCCTGTGGCTATCCAAGATCTCCTGTTAGTTCACCGTCAATTTCCCAATACGGAGATTATTGACAATATCCAGGAAAGATAGTTTATCGTGTTCTGGGGCAGCTGGCAAAATTGTTTAGCTTTTGCCGCATGTTGATGTTATATATGAGAATAGGCAGAACGCCATCTATGTGACGAGCACGATATGAATGGATGCATATGGCACTACTGGGTATCAAAGGCTTGCTTTCCGGTTCGTCTCGTCACTTGGTTGGTGCGGTCCGTGGTGTGCGGTCTTCTTATTATTTAATATTAGAATAGTGTAAATTAAATGAAGTAAATTAATTTGGTGTTGTTATTCCGATTTCTATCCTGACCAATTTAGCAACTCATATCCTGCGATGAAGCCATAACAGTTGATTTCGCCGGCTAAGTTTATTGGCTGGCGAAAGCAGTAAGAGTAACCACTGATCTTGTATACAGGTAGTAGCTACGTGAGGTCTTCAAACAAAATTACATTAAAACCTTAATGGACGTAATGATCCCACTTCTTCCGTTTTCAACGGGAAGCACAAGATCAGGTTGGAGTATGCTCCCATCTATGAGTCTGGCCGCTACTTTAATAGCAACAGCCTATGTTCGAAAAACTTAGTATTATTATTTGATCGTCGATAAAGGGAAAAGTTTTCCTTATCCTAGTGCCATCGATCAAAAAGCCTAACAGAGGATCAGAATTCGATGTCGCGTTTAATAAATTTAATAAAATATTTTTTTAAGTTTAATAAAATATTTTTTTTAAGTAACTCCTCCATATTGTTGACCTCTGAATATAATTCAAAAAATGTCTGACTACAATGAAACCTAATACAATCAACCTAATTTGCAATCCATGAATGTAAACCAAGTATTTGTTATCACTATATCCTTAGCGCATTCTGGATTTATTAAACACTCAAGTGCCAGATTAAATTGAATGGTAGGTGTCTTGCAGTCACGTTAAATTGCCAAGAGCCTGTTATTGTAAGTTACCAGGTGTAAATTTATGTTCATAAAAAAGCAATTACATTTTGGATTTTAACACAGAAATTGAGTGGGTTATGATGGCAATTTGCTGACTGAGGTTCATAGACAATTACTTTATGTTTCTGAGTGAATTCAGTTTATGTTAATGGTAGGTTTTTGAGGTATTATTACCAACGTACTTGAAATATAATAAAAAGATTCGTTCTGCCAGATACTTTTTAAAGATTTAAGTGGTATGTAAGCAGATAGCAATAAATATCTCAACGTAAATAATAATAATAGCAATTTTAAATTATGGCAGAAGCAAACAACCTATTCACTTCGTGTATGTCCACTAACTATCGAATGTAATTTTCAAAAAACAGTCATTTACACTCTATTGGTACTGAACTCGATGTAATTACGTTTTACTTATTTTATTTGTTGGCTATTATAAAGTCATTGTACTATGATAAAAATCAGATTCCTTGAAGTCCACAAACTGATCCTCAAGTGCTTCTTCCGTGCAAAAAGGTGAAAATTGGGATGCTACAGTAAATTATACTTGAATTATTTTGATGAAAGATAACAAATTTTATGCTTTGGTTAGCATTAGCTGTGTTTTTTTGCTAAAAGATCCTGATCTGTAGGCAAAAAAACCATCGGCATCATATTGGAATTAGTTTTAAACGACGGCAGTACTAGTAATCATTGTTAAGTTGGCAGCTACTAATAGTAAGGCGTTAGTTTATTATGCTAGAGGTAGTAAATTGCAATATTTCAAACGCGTAAATTTTACTTCTTTACTTTATTCCTTACAATCTTATTTTATACATATTTTCTCACTTTTAGAATCACTATTTGAGTTTGACAACAAGTACTACCAACATATAATACTAGAAAAATGCACCTATATGTGAAAGTAAGTACTAGCTTTCAGATGTTTGTTGTTGTTACAATTACGTGACTAAGTGAGTGACTGTTAAATCAATTAAAAAATAGTTAGCTAGGCGAATCTCTTTAGCATTCCAGAAAACTGATGCCATATTCTTTCCAGCAGACCTTACAATTTTTGCTTTCTCTGAAGGTGGGGAATTTTTGCATCTCCATTGTTTTGTTTCTTCATTGAATTTCGACAAGTCCTTCGGAACTGACGCCTTCAGATTTTTATGAGATTTTAATGACTTTTGCTATATGAGAACAGAAAAGCGTGGGTAAAGTATTTTGAATTTGGGTTGATTATTTTGAAAATTATGGCATTTTAAAAATTCTGAAGATGAAGAAAATTTGGCTATTATTATCATTTTTAAGAAATAATACCTCCATTACTTTTAATTGTTAAAGCGTCATTGAAAGCGGACACTTAACGGAATATTTTTTAAAAAAAAAAAAGATACAAACAGTACAAGGAAAGCAGAAAGAACTCCAAGGACTCTAGCATACTCCTTTATCCTTTTTATTTCAAAAATAGTATATTATTTTTACTTTCTTCACAACAAAATGTTATTTTATATTAACGTCGTCCATGGGAGATAAAACATGATTTTTGATTTGGCATTTTCATTTTGTTTAATTTTTTATTTGGACATTTTCAAAATATTAAGGCAGTCCGTTTGTGAATTAGACTGCAAAAATTATTTTAGCCTCATGCACAACTTGTACACTTTTTTTATGATTAGCCAATGCTCGGTACCTAAATTTGTAAGCATAATAGGCGACGACTTGAACAATTTAGAAAAATTTGCCGATTTTTTGATAAAATTTTATTAATCTCAGAAATGTTTTAAAGTTGTTGTCTAGGTTCGTCCTGTATAAACTGGCAGAACACTTCATTTGAGTATAGTACCCAGCTAAGTGAACCGTTTTTATGTAAAAGTAAAAGAAAGTATTTTTTGGCTAAATTGTTATTGCATAATTCTTTCCTTTTTGCCTTTTCTCATCTTTTTGATTCATTATGAGAAAATAGTTTGTTTGTACGAAAAATTTTAGTTTTTGTATCTAATACGCAAAGGTCTTGAGATGTGTGTCTCCGATTCTTTTGAAATTTTGATATGCTTTAGGGGACAGAAAAATAAGCGACCCCCCTCACAATGGCAAAAATTGCCAAATCTGAATAAACGTAATTTTTTATTTCTCACGAGCTCTATCGTATCCGCGCTTTTTTATACGTCCCCCGCACTCCAAAGTTTGATGGTGAAAACAAGTATTGCGAATTACTCAACCGATTTCAATGAAACAATCGCCAAAATGTTTACATTGAACGATTCCACATCTTCTCCTAGTGGAGTGAGGGCGAGGGAAGTAATCTTAAAAACATATTTTATTTTAGTGGAGCCAAGAGGGAAGATCTATATCGTCGAAACTTTCCCATATTGCACACTATAAGGCAACTCAAGATGCCACGTTTCGCATTTTAATTAGAAGTTGGAATTGTTGCAATTATCTCGTAAACGAAGTGAGGTAAATTCTCTAAACTTTCGGTATTACTGTGTAGTCGGCAACACGATTAAAATTAGAGCTCTCGGTTTAAAACAGGTACCCATCTACAGGTGCACATGGTACACGGCCGCCCGTCAATTTAAGTACAAAATGTCCCTGAAAAAATGTCCCATGAAAGAAAGTCATGGGTATGGGTATGAACATGAGTACAGGGGCAGCCGGAAGTAAATTTACTAAATAAAAAATTATAAAATTTATCAGACTTTAAAGATGCAAAGGGGTGTGGTTTACAAAGTTGAGATGAGTTTTAGGATTTTTAAAGCAACTACTGTGGAAAAGTTGTTACATGACTTCGTTCTCCAAATTCTAGTTCTTCAATGCAAAGACCTTGAAGCGATCTTACTCCATTAAGTGCTACATAGGCTTGACTGCAGGATTAGCTGATATATTGTCCCTCATTTTTGGTCTCACAAGGCCCAAGATAAAAATACATATTTTTGAAATTGTCAAAAAAGTGCATTGTCATCGAAGTTACGCTTACTTGAAAAATTTCAGACACAGTAACTCACGTCCCTATTT
>QYTT01086970.1:0-10162 GCA_006980735.1 Dasypogon diadema | reverse complement strand
CACTTCACAAAGCTTCGCAACATAAAAGTATAATACTTTCATCCTAATAGGATATTAGAATACCTGTGGAACTGTTTCCTGCTTTAAAGAAATGATCTCAAAAGTATAAAAATAAATATGTTTGAGGGAGTAGTTGAGAAGCACAATTCTTACATTTAATGAGGTTTAATTGATTCGCACTTATTGTGTATTGAACCACTCCCATAAATGGGGAATAATTTTTTGTAGAGGTATGTGGACTGAAAGCGTTCAACTGAGGCCAGAATTCTTAGAACAATGAAAGAAATTTTGTTTTCCGAAAATTTTCAGGAAAATAAATGGCTACTGATGTAAAATACAAACTTTGTAACTTCAAAACAATTCTATATCATAAACCTATAGACGTTTCCGAACAAATGCATACTAGATATTGATAACAAAATTGCTTCAAAATATAACTGTCTCCCTTAAACTCAAAATATGGAACTGAATTAAAATTTTTTCTATTAAATTTAAGAGAAAAAATAGACAGATGTATTATTTTTTATGTATATCTATCCTTTGCATCCTCAAAAATTTATTTGACATTTTCCAGGCAAGGCAAGCCCATTAATTAGTGAGAAAGAATTTCGATTTTGCTGTCTTTTTGAACGATCTTGAATTGAGGTAATTAAATGCTTTTATCGAGTTTACATAAAATGTGTACGTGTTAAATAGGTTTCTATCCACTGCCCAAAAATTGTTTCAAATTTTTAATGTGGCATTCCGTCCATTTATATTAAAACGTCAGTACATAAATCCCTCTGAGAATTGACTTGCAAGGCTACTGCGGTGTTGCGTAGCAAAAACCATGGTATGGTAAAGAGAAAAATGACAATTGGGCGATGACGTCACCTTATCAAAGTTGTATGAAAATTTTATGTAGTGCAGGAATTAAATGAGTAGTTAAGCATAATTTTCATTTATTTCTTTGCAATAATGTTCCCCTCACCTGTACTTGGGCTTACCATACCTTGAGTTCTCTATACCGTGAGTAAAAACTTCATGTTGAAAACTGTTACTCACTTGCAATATTTGTCAGGTTAAAATGTCCCAACTTTTTCTTCCCTAAAATTTCTTCAGCCTAAGCTGCGCTGTGTGCATCATATGGCTGTCCCCTGAGCTTAAGTAACACCTTAAAAAACCGAAATTTCAAAATTACCGGAATGCAAACAATATTTATGATGCACCACTTTTGGGGTTCCAATAATTTTTTTTCAAAATGTGTCGTAAGTATGAGTACGAGATGAACTTTAAAAATTCGCCTATTGTGGTTTAATCTTAAAAATAATTTCAGAAATCGAGTAGCATACAGTGAAGAGGTAGTAATTTAACACAAAAGGAGACGAACAGCAACGAAACTAAAAGAAGGAAATGTGATGAGACAAAAGCAAAAATAATGATCCTTTACTACCACCCATTGTCTAAAAGCGAATGGAGCAACACCGAAAGAACCAGTTACAAAAAGTCTAATATCGCCAAAAACAACAAAAGGTAATTGGCTTCCAAATATGAAATGAAAAAAAATTTACTAAAAGAACGTCTACAATTAATATTTAAGTTTTTTTTTTAATTAAGGAAATTTTGATTCGAGTAAATATTTTTCCATCCACATTTTCATGCGTAATTTGAATGTACGATGAGTAAAATTCTCATTTAATTAGAAGTAATTTTCATATGTTTGCCTGTTGTTTAACTTTTGGTGGGAAATTCAAAGTATAGATTACTAATACTGTTGGAGTGTGAGCCAAACATTGTAATTTTTGATAAATTTTAAGAGAAATAAATTTTTGTTGATACTGTACAATGTACATTCAGTTATATCACAAACTGTTGTTCTTACATAGCGTAGTTAGGTATCACAGTTCTTAACACAGTTGCTAGTTGCTATCAGTTTAGTTTGTTGTTGGCTGTACGAAGCACACGAAGATTCAAATAAATTGTTAATTTGTTATTTTATTTTGGCTTGTTGATTTCCTTGAATCTTCGATCAAACAAATACTTTAAGTTTTGTAAAGAGTTTTTCAATAGGGGCCAGATATCTTTGATAGCTAGATGCAGCCATGTTAGTTTTTCTTTTAGTTTGGAGTCTTGACACAAGGGTCAGTCAATGTTTGGCATTGACTGAGAAGCGCACTGAAATGGTTGAACTTTACTATAAAAACAGTAGTTCAGTTCGTTAAACATTCCGTGTATTACGAGAAACTGGTCGATGGTCGACATAGTCCTCCTAAATAGGACACTAATCGTGGCATGGTGGACAAATTTAAGATCACTGGCTCGCTAATGGATCATCCATTTCCTTCTCGACATTAAAACGTGATAAATACCAAGAATGTCGAAGCAGTAGCTGAAAATATTAGAGGAGCTCTGAACTTGTCAATTCTACATCCTTACAAAATCCATTTGATGCAGGAACTAAAGATCAGTGACTATTCCCAGAGACCGGACTTTGACTTTTGAAGGAAATAATCTTTAGTGATGAAGCTAATTGTTGACTAAGCCGCTTCGTCAACAAGCAAAATTGTCGAATTTAGACGAATGAAAATCCTCAAGAGATTCATGAGAGGCCGATGACTTCTGAAAGAGTGACTGTCTGTTGTACTTTCTTGGCTGGGGGCATAATTGGTCCTTATTTCTTTTAGCTGTTTCGTTTCGTCACTTGCGGCGTACTAATGACTCGTAATGTCGTACTGAAAATGCCATTCTGATTAAACGAATGGTGATAGTTACCGACAGATGATCCGGAACTTTCTCTGGTCGAAATAGAAAGGAATACATCTGACTGGCATCAACAGGACGGAGAAACAGTCGATTCATTAAAATCAAAATTGAATGTGTTTTTGATCTCCAGATTCGTGGACACAACATTTCCTCCAAGATCATATGATTTAATGCTCAATTTAAAAATGTTAATGAAATTGATTTCAGTATAGAAATTTTAAATTCCTTTTTTAACTTCTCTCTAAATGAAACATCTGTGTTTATTCGGTGTGCACAATGTAAGAAGTTTCTGTGCATATCCTACTTCTTACAATTCAAATGTTTCCACGCGTATCATTTATTATTTTATATAGACATGTAATGAATACTCATATAGTTACTGTGAAAATGACCAACATATGTAAATATCACCTTTTTCAATACAAGTATTAAACATAAAATTATATCAACGTAATTTTTAACTTAGAAAATTAAATAAAATCAGTTTATAATCACTTGTTTTAAACCATGAAATCCGTTTTTTGTCATTTATGTTATTTCCTATTTATTTCCCATAATTACTTTGAATACATCAGGATTTTTATAAGCTCTGAAAATCCATTTTTTGTAAATTATTTTTCGAAAAGTTTTTAATCTACTATAAAGAAAGCGATTTTTTCTAGCGATAAAGTTTATAATAAACATAAATATATATTTATTTAAGAATTTTTTTGAATAATCTAACACGAACACACTCGGAGCAGTTACTAAGATTGATAAGGATGTAAGATATAAGTAAACATCTTATATTTTACGAAATATCTATGTTTATACAAGACTTAAAGTAAAAGATTATCAATTAATAACAATATATATTTTTTATTTGAAATCAAAAAAAGCTAGTATAAGATATCAATGAGAATTTTTTATTTTAAATATTGGTTTATGGGATTTTTATTTAAAACATTTTCATGTAAACGACCACATATGGATTTTTTTAAATTTGATTCTGGATCACCAGCTTTTGGCCACTTTACCATATAAATCAGCACTTATTTCACCAATGACACAAATAATGTTGGTTTTAACGTCATTGAGTGTTTGTGGTTTATTGGAGTAAACAGATGTGAAATCATACTCCCAGAGCAAATAGTCCAATGAAGTTATATCGCATGATCTTGGTGCCTAGTTCACATCGGAATTTCGTCAGATTACACTTACTGAATTTTGTCACGAGATGTATGGCATCATGTATGAAACCACATGTTGTCCAGATCAAAATCATCCAGTTCATGCCAGAAAAAATCAGTAATCATATTTCTGTACCCTTTTCCATCGGCAATAACCGCATTACCATTTTCGTTTTCAAAAAGTACGGTCCGATTACACTTCTAGGTCATCATCACACCAAAATCTTAATTTTTGTGGATGTAAAGGGGTTTCGAGAAAAGCGTGTGGGTTTTCTTCACTTCAAATGCGACAATTTTTATTATTTACAAAGGCATTTAATCACAAATGAGCTTCATCGCTGAAGGTGATTAATTGTTCTGGATTTTCATTTACACTTTGGTTCACAGCATCGATGTTTTCCACAATAGTTTGCCTCTTTGGATGGGTTGGATTTTTCACACCATAAACACTGCCATTTGTCGCAAATTTTTTAATTAAATTACGAATAGTATGCTCTGTGGATTATGCTGACCAGAAATTTCACGTAATGCTCGAAACGCAGGGTGAATAGATTCATTATTTTTGTAATAAATTTTAACAATTTCTCTACGCTGCGCAACTGTGTATCTTCCATTGATAATAAGCCAAAAATACTGAACATAAATATCAATTTTGGTGGGAATCAGAAGAAAAATGGTCGCTATGACATCTTACAAAATACATCTCACTAGTTTGATAACCATTTATTATTATTGAATATTTTGAATTTCCCGCCAAATACTAAAATAACTGTCGTAAAACGTTTATAATTCCATAAGTACAGTTCAGAAAATATTTAATAAATGAGAATTTTATTCATTTGAAATTTAAATTTTAAATATTTACTCGAATCCAAATTTCTTTAAATTCGAAAAAAGCTTAAATAATAACTGTGAGAGTTCTTTTAGTAAAGATTAAAAATTTCAAATAGTATGCACATAGGTATATGTGTTCTCTACGATCCGTATCGTACACATATCGTGTTTAGTATAAGTTATACAGCCTTCGCCGTAAAAAACGACGAAAAAACCTTCCCATTATCTCGAAAACCATTACGGTTGCCCCCTTCCCTCCAATACAATGCGGGCACTGGGTCCCGATCGGTCACTTTACCGCGGACGACCTGTATATGGGCCGGCGTACACGCGTTTTCTTGCCTACACGCAGCATATCATGCTCATGCCTACACGTGTCTGCCTACAGCGCGGAATGCCTGATACGCTTTTACAGTATCCATGAAGTGCGTGACAGGCAAATCTATCCAGAAAATCGCCCCTCTACCTTTTCTTAGTTTAATGTATTCGGTATAATTTGCTTGTGTAAGTGTTTTGCATCCGAGAATTAGGACTGAAAAGTGATGCACGAGTGAAACCCCCTCTCAGACCCTTTGCCCATCGAAATTGGCTTTGAGTGCACGCATGCCGCACTGTGTACGCTATACCTATGACAATGCGGAAATTGAACTGAGCTGGTCTGTCGAATGATTTTACATATTTGTTCCGGCCGTCTGTACAGGTAAATATAATAACTACAGTTTTATCATCTACATGTTCCTGTAGATTTGATCAGGCTACCTTCCCAGGCAAACCTGACATTTTAACAGGAACGTGTGTAGCCAGCTTAAGTTAGTTCTGTGCATGTTGGTTAGCAAATATCGCGCGAGTTACAGACGTAACCTTACCCGGTTCACGTTGCGAAAAACGTGAACCAAGTTGTGAGAAACATTTTCATAATTATCAAGTTTAAATTGAAATCTAAAACTTAGTACAATCTTTCCCACAGGCAAAATTGCCTGACCGGCATTTTCACTTTTGTGCTTTGTGTTTGAAGAAAAGAATTACTTGAAATAAATTGTATCTAGAATTAGTCTAAATTTATCGTCAGTCGACTGAAGTCAACTCTAGCTGAAGCTAGAGTTCGCGATAGTTGTGATTCAATAAAGTTAAATTAAGAAAGGCTGAAGTCTTTTGCTTACCACATTTCAATTTGTATAGTTTTTTTTTAACTAAAGTTAAATAAATTTTACGTAACTCGCGTACATGTGTTTGATTCTAGAGTTTTCCAAAATTGCTTGTAATGAGCTGCGCATAAACGAAAAATGTAAGATTTGCAGAATTAAAATCCGATCGTCGTTTTTAATAATTTCCAACTTCACTAGGTGATCTCATTTTGAAAAAGAAAGCGTGCCTTAACTCAAGGAAGAATTTGGAATACAGTAAGAGGAGCCTGCAAGGAATTCAGCAGTCTACATCCGTCACTAAAGAATCTTTTGATTTCTGAGTGGTTTCTTTTCTTGTAAATGCTATGTTATCAGTGTCAAAAAAAGGTTATCAGTGTAAAAAAGAAATCATCATTAATAATAATGAGTTTCTCTTCTAGCCCAGAAGGCGCACTTCTCAGCGAGGAGCCAAGAACACATTCAAAAAACATTTTAAAAAAACGCGTTAAGATTGGGCTCCCCGACAAACATGCAAGAAATGTAATTGTTAGCAGTGTTAAACCCAATAAGAAGATAAAAGAAGTTATTTAATAATTAGTTACATTAATATTAGCCTCCCCAACAATCATGCAAGACATGTAATAGTTAGTACGGTAAGGCCAATAGACAGGACAGAAGAAAATAGAATAGACGCTTTAACAAGAGTTAAATGACGAGGGAAAGACATTTTCCTTAGTCTTGGTTACATCTAAATCAAAGAGCTCCGCAACACGGTTAACAGCACAACAGCACGCTTAGTTCTAGAGAAGTAGATATGCGAAAAGGGGACATCTCTCAAATTTTGACTATTAGACCTGAGGGACACCTTGGCACGGAGCATCGGAGAGTCAATATTGGAATTCAAGAGCTGGTGCATGAAAACTATATCACCAATCCTACGTCGTTTCTTCAAGGATGAGATACCAAGAAGATTAATACGCTTGCGATATGATGGGAGAATCAAAGGATTATTCCATGGGAGGTCGCTAAGTGGAAATCCAACGAAACTGCGCTGGACAGCCTCAACAGAACTTATTCGAATTCGACAGAAGTTAAAGTGAAAAGCAGACCAGCAGTCAAAACGGCTGACGTCTGACGTAGACCGCAATTTCTCTGGGTATATGTGTCACTGGTTCGACGTGGATTGTAAATGCTATTCAGCGACTTTCTGGAGCTCAAAATGTGGAGTGAATTGCAGACTACGTCGCAGAGATTAAGGAGTATTTTAAGCTTGACAATTTGAACGCTATTGCAACAATAACTAACAATGGTAGCAATTTCGTAAGAGTCTTTAAAGAAATCAGCAGTGTTCCTGACAATTTTTGTAATGAGTATTATGATGGTTCAGAGGGTTTCGAAATAGGTCCGTGTCTTTTACCAAAACACTTCACACCATGAATTTGCTTGCTAGTATGGACTACAAGAAAATCTTATAGGACAACCTATGTAAATATACAGCACTTTCAAGTATCTACTTAAAATTCTTCAGAAAAAACAAATATTTATAAAAATGCAGATATGTATAGCATATATTTTATTTTAGGCTATGACAAAATGAAACAATTTATAGAAACGAACAAAAACCGGCCGAAATCTTCAGAAGTCATTCAAGGGGTTCATTGTTAGTTATTTCTATAATAGCACGATGGAACTCACTTTTTGATCTAAACTAAGAATCCTGTTGCGCTAGGAAAAACCAAACGAATTGTGCACAACTTTGTTGATAGATAGGTTTTCGCAATCTGAAGTACAATATTTGAAAGAATACTGAGCTACTATGAAGCCAATTACAAATACCTTCGAATTTCTGAACAAGAAAAAAATTATGTCTTTGATTCACTAATTCTAGCTTTAGTTGCCCTAAAACAAAGCTGAAAAAACTCTCTCTATCTCAGAATTTGGTGCTTTTGAACGACATAGTTGTTAGATTGGAAGATGTTTCCTTAATAATGAGTTTCCCTTCTAGCCCAGAAGGTGCACTTCTCAGCGTGAAGCCGAAAACCGTTTACCAATCTCCGCATTAAGCGTTCACACATTTCAAAGAAATGTGTTACGATTACTTGGGTTACCCCTTTACTCCAAAAGTAAAAAGCCTTGAAGAACAAGAAGAATGGAGGCGTATGTTGCTAACATACGTGATAGCCTATACAGTGGTCCACGTGCCTTTTACACATTTGTCAACATTAAGAAGAAGGGTGACGATTAACCTTTTCATGGACACCAGCAGTGACACATATGACATCAGCAATATGTTTCCCACATTTTTCTAGAATGCTTTCCTGTCTCCCGAGTTTTAATCAGATATTAATAATTTTACGCATATTAGCAATCATCCATGCGCTGCGGGTATATCTCCGTCTATTATATTAGCGCATTATTGCTCACACCAACGAGCTGATTTCACCTCGGGTCCTGACGGTATTTCTCCTGCGGTGATTAAGTTGTGCTCCAATGGCTTGGTTGTTCCTCTTCGTATTCTTTTTGAGAAGTCTCTTAGTAGCGGATGTTTTCCCAAGCTTTGGATGGTCTCCTTCATTATACCTATTCACAAGAAGGGTAATAGAAGCGAGATTTCTAATTACAGACCGATAGCAAAGTGTTAGAGTCTATAGTTCTGCCTGAGGTGTCTCCGCAATGTAGGGTTATTATTTTTTCTATTCAGCATGGTTTTGTGACAGTCAAGTCTACTACATCAAACCTATTGGAGTCCACCTCCAAGACTGATTGTATCTATACTGACTTTAGTAAGTCCTTGAATAAACTATCGCACTCAATTTCCGACTTTATTGTTGAGTTGGATTCAGTTGTATCTGTCTGATATATCATATCAGGTGCTTTTCCGAGGCCCATAAGGGGCTACATCACGGGTACCTCAGGGTAGTCGTCTTGGTTCTCTAATTTTTGTACTTTCCATTGACGATATCATGCGTCTTTTGAAGCAGTCAAATGTTTTAATTTATGTCGACGACATGAAAATTTTCTTCTTCATCAATGACGTCGATGACTGTGTTTCTCTTCAGAAGGACTTAAACATTTTTTATTCCTGGTGTAGACACAACAACTTGGGGCCCAACATAGACAAATGTGAGGTCATTTCGTTCTTAGGAGGCGAAATACTATCAATTATAACTACACATTTGCCGCGGACGGCATTCCTTGTATTCAATCAGTTATCAACCTTGGTGTGAGACTTGATTCAAAGCTTCAATTTGTTTTCCATATGAATTATGTAGAGGAAACTCCATCTTGGTTTCATCAAGCGCTGATCCAGGGAATTCTCTGACCGTCTGGTTTATCTGACGTTGTGCTGCTTGTTCGTGAGACCACTGCTTGATTACGCATCTTAGGTGTAGAATCCTTTCTATGCTGTGCACGTCGGGGTCTGCTCAGCGCAGATTCATTAGATTTGCCTTGGGGAGAACCTTGTAATTTTATTAATCTTATTGGCATGATTGGAACAGCACCGCAATGTTACTAGTATTGTTGTTATTCACTAGCTCTTGAACGCTAATATCGACCCCGCGGAGTTCCAGGACAGGGTATCCTTTAGATCCTTTAGGGTTAACAGTTGCAACTTGAGGAGCGTCCTCTTTTTGCATATTAATCCTTCTAGAACTAACTACGGTAAGCATGAGCTTATTAATCGCATGTGCATAACAGTTAATCGCATTGCTGAGCACTTTGATCTGAATGTCACTAAGGATGTACTTAAGAGTCCTTATTATTTTATTATTTATATATTTAGTTTTCTTTTTGAGAAAAAAATTTCTTTAATTTTTTTTTACTTTTTCAATAACTTTTGGGAAGGTTTATGGTCATATGATGCTGTTTTTGAAATAATTTCTTTGATTATAATTAAAGCATGAACTATTTCTGTTGTAGTAAAATATTCATAACCGCTAAAGGGTCACCCTGTAATTGTACGAATCATTGTGTAAAAGGGTAGGTGAACACTTGCTTTTGGATTGCGGAAAAAGAGAATTAGAGAGAAAAGAAGAAGTAACGGGAATACGGGGACACGCATAAAAATAACCTGAAGCCAAGTGGACACGCGCCCTTAAGGACTTTTGTGAACAGTTTTGGATGAACAGCACACTCAAGTGTTTCGCTTTAAGAATAAATTGTGTGAATGATTAAATAAAGAGTTGCCTACAGTTTAATGAGGGTTTCCTATAGTTTAATTCAGAAGTGGGATCGAAACGAGTGCGGCTTTCTTTTTGGAATTATTTGAACAAATATTGGAGTGTTGGCTTT
>QYTT01086965.1:32540-46789 GCA_006980735.1 Dasypogon diadema | reverse complement strand
AAAAAAAAAACAAGTTTTAAAAATGTATAAAATAATTTATTCAAAAAAGAATTATATAACGTTTAAAATAGTCTGCATTGCAATAATTCCCTAATGATGACCTAAATGCGCCAATCCATAACCAATTGATGCGGTATGCAGTGGTGCTGCATAAGCAATCTTAGCTACAGGAGCAGCAGCATATGCTATTTTTGGAGCTGGTTCTGGGATTCGAATTCCACTGTCTACACGGTGAACAATAGCATTGAATCCATTATGTTCATCGGCCGTATACTCCACAATACGTTTATGACCATCAGGTTCAATCAATTCATAGCTACCGTGCACAGTATCACCTTTTCTACTTTCTTTTTGGCTCTTTATATCACCAGTATGAGGATCATGGACACCATAACTGAATTCATATTCGGCTGGAGCATCATAATCAATAACATGTTTAACAACTGGGGCAGCGACTGTTTTTATCAATGTTGGTGCTGCTATTGCTGTCTTCAAAATAGTTGGAGCTGGTGCTGCATACGTGAGACCATATCCATGACCATATCCATAATCTTCTATTGGTGCAGCTGAGGACGCAGCCACTAGAGCCAAGAGAACTGCAAACTAAAGGGAAAATTATTTAGACGTGCCGTTTATATAGCAAATCCAAACGTAAGTTGTGTTACCTTCATAGTCATTCCGATTCTTCTAGGAAAAATTAATCTTGTCAAGTCCAGAGCAGACAGAATCGAACTGTCCCTGTTGATAAGTTCACATCGCCTTATATATCAAAAAGAAAGACTTTACACAACCTTCTAGGAATGATTATTAGCCCCAAAGCTGTTTCGTTGCACCGCTACGTTATATAATCGAGATTTACGATTTTTGCAATTGACCGCGTTAATTTGTCCGTTAAATGCATTAAGACATATCTGGTAGGTGGGCAATAAGCTCGGATATATGCACTTCTCGAGATGTAGTTTAGAGAGTTATTAAAAATTGTTTGCTTATCTGGCGGTCATTTTTTCCAGCCAAGTTATCATTATTCAGGCAAAAAAAAAAGAACCTCTGAGCAGTGGGATTGAAGCCTATTTGAAAATTTTACTTTGGGAGTAGGCTGAACAGGTCTATGGATGGAAGTCTTAAATGAATGAAAGGTGCAACTGAAATCTTGTAAGGAAATTGAAAGTGATCTAATAATTTCAGAGCAGTCGATTTTTGGTTATTACTTAATAGAAACGTTTTTGGAAGTGTTATAGATTGGTAATTAGTTGATGTGGGTTTTTGTGGTATGTCAAATATGGACAGCTGTCTATAGATTGAAACTTGATAAAAAAATTTTTACAACGCAAATACCGTAAATAATTGGCTTTAAGCCGGTTTATTTTCAGTGGAATCTCTAAGAAGTTAATTTTTACTTGCACTCACTAGTCTTGTATCTTATTTGACTACAAGGAATCCTTAGGCTAGTCGAGATGAACTCCTCTAAAATTTGTACCTGTATACATATAGGAGAGGAAGATAATGTCTAGCACCTAAAATCCTTTGGGAGTTAGGGCGCTGTGAATAGAAAGTTTGGTTAATTCTCTGACAAAATTCTACAAATTCTGCGAATTTTGTGAGTCTCAGCAGCACCATTGCGGACTCTATTTCATTGCATGTATTTTAGGAGGTTATAAAGGCAAGATATATAAGTTGACTAGATGGAAAACCTATAATAATAATTCGACGCTCCAACTACCTTACCCTGCGTACTTAACTTATACAAATCCCTGTTATATACAAGGATCCATCTGTTTCTAACATGATATGGGTCGCAATTCCTTCTCCTGACATAGATAACGATCATTAATATTATCTCAGCATTTAAACTTAGAATTTCATTCGGCAATTACTCTCTTATCCTGTATATACGAATAGATCATAAACAGAAGTTATCGTCGGAGCCAACATTCTCCACAAGCATAGAGGTGAAAATTGCATCGCATTTTGAAGGGTACACTATTATCTTCCAGGCGGAGATCAAAGTCATTCTAAAAGTAGATAAATATCTTCAGAGCTTTAAAGGTTGAAAATTACAAAATGCATAAACAACCAGGCAACTATTAAAGCTCATGTGAAACTGTTCGCTAACTCTGTACTGTTAAGAGACGGCAGGAGGGCTAGAACGGTAGGAATCATCTTCCAACTCCTTGCTTCCCTGAACTTTAAATATCTAGTTGAATTATTATTACGAGAACCACCAATGAACGCATCACTTCTAGTTCTACATCATAAAATTTTATCAATGAAATTTATGAAGACCATGAAAATCCTAGACAGTGACTTATTCTTCCTCTTTACAACCATTAGCACCCTATTCTTTAAAGCCGCAACCTTTTAACCCACAACTTACCAAAAAAATAATTAACCTCCCAACTTGAGGAAGCTATTTTTTGTTTTGTTTTCATTCAAAAGATTTCCGTGAAATGGCCATGAAATCCATGGAGTATCATATAAGCGCCAATGGACTAATGGCGCTAAACAAATGAAGCGTATAATTGCCTTCAATACAGCGTTTGTGTAAAATGCCAGCCCGAGTTGATCATTGTGAGATATCTATACGTGGTCTACCTAGATTTAGTAATGAGGTAGTCGTAAGTAACCACAACGTTTGTGGCTTTATTAACCGTGAGAAACTGATTGCCTCCTATTCACCAGGCTATTTGTCTTTAAGACTAAAACATGAGCCGCAAATTGCACCAATTGATTTTAAATGCACTTGAGATTCAGAGAGATATGGATAAGAAGGAATTGATTTGATTACGTTGGTTTAGGCTGTCGAGGAGGTGTGGATGTAATTTTTGTGTTTGAGATAGAGTTATGACTATTCTTCGTCGACGAATGATCTCTTCCAAAACTCATCAGTTACGAATTCGTTGTTACCGTGTTGTCAATAAGTTTCCTACAGTTTCTAGTTACAAAAGTTGGCTTTATACCCTTGCTCATCACATATAGGTTAGTAGTTATAATAAAATCGCAATATCACTTACTGCGAAGGGCCTTTACCGTCGTTGCTATACCATATCCTACTTGAAGTGGCATCCCTGAGGCCCAATCATCGCGAATTTTCCACGAGGTCTGAACCTGACGATGGCCCACCTGAAGTGCGCTTTCCCGTTTCTAGCGTTGAGCTTAGTGAAGGTGTCGTAATCGAATCCCTAAGGTAAGTAAGACCATACCCTCCTTTACCCCGCGGCGGCAGGCCTTCCACAATTTAATTTGGAACTCTTGGAGTCACCTCTGATAGCGACGTTCGCCCGGTGCAGTTCGTTAATCCCCACGACCTGCAGGTTGGCGCCGCCCCACAGCGCTATAAACTCCCGCATGCTGTCCTTCAGAAAGTTTACCGCATTGGTGTCCTTATGCCACTTTAAATTCCGCGTCCCTCCAAGATGATCTGCCTTTCCCTTGCGATTTTATCCTGAGTTACACTTAGATCTACGACAGCCGCTCGTATATTTGGGAGAGAGTTCCCTCTTCAGCTGATTCGATCTCTTTGAGCTTTGAAACCAAAAGGATCAGTAAAGCTGATTGTGGGCCTCCCGACCATCAAGAACTTTGCGCTAGTCAGTAGCTGAGTTCTAAGTATTTTTAAACGGTTTTCCAAAGAGAACTATTCTGGATACTGTGCTTGTTCAACACCTAAGAAGAACATTTTTCTGCTTTTCAGAAATAGGCATCAAAATATGATACTGCACTTGGAAATATCGTCAAAGGCCTCTTTATTGCTCTTGTCTCGGACCCGTAAATCTCTAAGGGCAGCGAATCTCTAGTAAAGGAATAGTTATAAGAAGCCCTAAAAAGATAAACTTGACTAGAAACACGGAAAATGGAAAATAAGACAATGAAACTATTGCATATGCCCTGAAAGATTCAACCATGGCAGGTTACTACACTCCCTTGTTAGGCTGCAGATTTTTTTCGAAATTTTCAAGCAATAGAGTGAGTTTTTCCCTAAATTCTGAATGAAATCTTTACCAATCCATTCTACTTGGATTGCCATAGGATTTAGTACAGAAATACAGCCCTTACTAGAAATTTGACATAGCGGTGATCAAATAGAAAGTCTTCTCTCAAACAATCTTCACTTCAATTGCATTTTAATTCCAAAACCGAAACGTGTACCTAATCGGTATCAGGAAACCACTTCGTTAACGAAAATATAGACGAAAACTCAACAATTAAATATGCAAGGTATTGACAATAAACCGAAGATTGACTAAAGCGAAAACTTGTTCCAAAACAATCCCTCCCACATTTCTACAAAAATCCAAGGAACAATATAAGAGGATATAAAACTCGTGTCTATCTAGATAATAACATAATGAATGTATTTATTGCTAATGGAGATAATGATAATTGGCACATATGAAGATCCATGAAAACAATAACAATAATAATTATGACTATAATCAGTAGTGATATGAAAATTCTGGAGCAGCAAACGACACATGGGCTTCATGTCCATGAGATGCAATAATTTTGGGAGCAGCAGCGTAGACTTTGGTAATGGGTGCAGCGGCATAGTGAATAATTGGTGCAGGAGCAATTAATTTAGCCGGAGCCAAGAACTTCTTCTCTGGAATGGGAATCTTGATATCCGTTGGTTCACGATAAACTTGAGCATTGAATCCACTATGCTTGTCAGCCTGATATTTTACAATTCGTCGATGACCATCAGGATCTATAAGCTCATAACTGCCTTCGACAACATCTCCTTTTCTGGATTCCTTTTGAGATTTAATATCCCCTGTATGTGGATCATGGACAGAATATTCGAACTCATATTCTGATGGTCCTTCCTCAATTTCGACAGTTTTTATTGCTATCGGTGTTTTGATCAACGCCGGGGCGGCATATCCTTTTATAATCGGCACATGATGCAACTCAATCGCGTTTACAATTCCGAACAACGCCAGCAAAACAATAAACTAAAATTTAATAACAATTTTAATAACGGTCAGTTATTATGTGATAAATATTACCTTCCACACCATTTTCGATTGACTTAAACGACTCCGAGATGTTCGATTTGACCACTGATAGACACAACCTGAGATGTGTTTTTATATAGTCCAGAAATGTTTGAAAATGTCAACAAGGACTGGGGAAAACTAGAAAGTTTCAAAATTCAATGCAATCAATTTTCAAAAGATTTGTTTACTCCGAAAAATTCCTCCAAACCCACTGCATCTCATCTGAATAATTTGCACGGGGCAAGAATTTCTTCTTGTGACAAAAAAAAGAAAAAAGTCCACCTGAATTCCAGTTTTTGCATAATTTCAAGTTGCCCCATCGATTGGGCCGCAAAATTGTAACTACTCTCCAACCATAAGCATATTAATTGAGTGCGTCCATCAAATAATCTCGTCCAGTTGCAAGAAAGTAAACCGCACTCAATACCTGTCCATACCTTGGTTACCCCAACGCTAATTTCTTTGACTTGTACATGATCAGTCTTCTTTTTTTTCTTTTTTTTTGGGACAAAAGTTTTCGACAGTAGTTGATTGCCAGTGGACCTTATCAGCGCTGTGTAATTGACGCATTACAGATAAAAGAATATTTTGGCGCCCACTATCTGACTCGTACGACGCTCGTTGGCAATTTTTTCAATTACGAAATTTTTCTTTAAAAAAGAAAAGAAAACAAATATAGTAATAAAAAAAATTATAGAAATATATTTTCCTTCACACGTACAAATGTATACATAAATCAAAACTTATGGCATGCATTCCGCGTCATATTACGCAACAGGTGCGTATGTTGAGTCGGAAACAGAAAAGAAAAAAACTCAATCAAATATTGTAAATTGATTTACCTGCTGAAAGTGTGAGTCTAAATTCGCGACTCGACCCACTGAGATTTCTGTTTTTACCAAGTGACCTAGAGTCAATTAACACGGAATCAGCCGTGACTAAATCAAGTTAGGTGTGCTGAACACACCGGTCGTTCAGTTCAGTTTAGTTATGGAAAATTATTTATGCGGTGAAGTAACAATTTTCAGTAATTGTTTTTCGATCGGTATTTATGCGCCAGAATATATTAAAGTCGGTGCATGATCAATGTGTGGTGATTTATTAATTGTTTACAGTATACTATGCATTGGATTATCGGACATATACCTGAAGGATTTGGTTTTGGATTTTGTTGAAGCTGCTAGGGGTTTAGGTCATCAATCTGTAAGCATTTGAAAAACAAATATGTTCCTCCAAAGTCTTGTGGATGAGATTACATCAGTCCAAATTGTCGAATCCTCTGCGTCTGCATCAGAAAAAGAGCTGATCACAAATGAGCAACAAATCGATCTGCAGAGAGGAACGACCATGAAGGTATAAAACACCACCTGAAGGGAAGCCGAGATCAACAACGACCAACTTCGAAACACCGACATCAAAGAATCCCCATTCACTCCCCTACCCCTTTTTGTTTAAGAGCTACGCATTTTTTTCCAACGAAATTTTGGAATTTTTTACGAATTTTTCACATAAATCTCAAAATTTTTCAAAAAAACCCCTAATTAACATACATTTTTTTCACGATATTTAGAATCCTCATATGATTTCCTTTAATTTGATATATCACATGTACCTTCCTATCTCTTACCGTTTTTAAGAAAATCTACCTCGAAACCGTACCATTTCTAGGCCCATTTCTATGAGCAATAAAAAGGGAAATCCCCTTTGTATAAATAATATAACGGTAGTGGTAAGACTCGGATCTTAAAAATCTCAATCAAGGCAGATTACAGGGAAAACACTCTATTCTCATTGGCAGGTTATTTTTAAAGTTCTGCGCTTGAGGTCAGCTCGGAACATTCTCCAATTTGACCTGTTGGGATTTTTGTAGGATTCAAACATAGATAGAAATTATATCAGTAATCGGGATTGTGCTCTTCCCTCACCACTTTTTAGCCCAATAATAAATTCATATAACCAGAGTACCTACGACATGGAAGTTCAGTTGACACTACAAATTCAAGCATAGATAAACCTCTTAAATTATTAAAAACCTACTTGTTTCATTCTACCTTAAAAAAGACCCGACAGAGGAAAAAGGTTAAAATTTACCATGAGATGGAACCAAGCCTCTACGCTAACCAAGAACCTTCAAAACAAACAGCAGACTCTCAAAAAATCGCATATTACCGCAAGGCATCATAACTTAATGACCCCAACATAAAACCCTCTAAATCGACGAAAACATTTTAATTTGTGGTCTTAATCTAAGAAAAATCAAAAATTAAAATCACCAGGTGGGCAGATCTCGACCACTGCATTTAAAATTCATGCGAATAAATTTGAGCGTTTCCCAACATGCAAATAGAATAAAATGATCTCGCCAGCTCGGCGAGTTCCAGGTGCAAGAATATTTGCAGGGTAAAATTAATCACCTGAGGCATTTCTAATTATAAGCGTCTATCAAACGCCAACCAGGTACAGATGTGTAATTAACGCTATTATCAGTTACACACTTAATGAAGTTGCGTAATTGAGATATTAGATGGTTGCATCGGCTCGGCCTCTGCCACTTCTCCGGTATTAGCCGTTTTCGGCCCACAAGAGCGAGGGGTAAGATTGATAAGACTCGGGGATGAAATGCTATACTTCTTTTATTAATGCTGCTTACAAAATATAAAATTTCATATGATTTCCTAATCGCCAAAAAAGACCTAATGATGATGAAGAGCGAGGTGATGGGCGGTATCATGATGAACCGTATGGCTGCTGAGCAAAGGAGCTCCCAGATGAGCAGGGTGTGTTGCAAGGGCGGTGTGATGAACAGACTGTGTCAAGGCTGGTGCAAAAATAGCTGCTGTATGGGTGGCTGCAAGTGGTGAAGCATGAGCTGCAAAAGCAATAGGAGCTGCGTGTTGAGCATGAAGGGTGGTAGCGTGATGAGCACCAGCTAAAGGTGTGGCATGAGCAATTGCAATAGGAGCAGCAGCATGATGGGCAATGGTAGCAACAGGAGCAGCATGATGGGCAATGGTGGCAACAGGAGCAGCCTGATGAGCAACTGCAGCATGATGGGCAATAGCAGCGTGCTGATCAAGACCAGCATGGTGTGCAATAGCGGCAACAGGAGCAACATGAGCATTGTGTGCAACAGCAATCTGAGCAGGGTGGTGTGATACACCTTCCCGACTGACATGGGCATTGAAACCATTGTGGGCATCAGCGCTATAGTCTACAGTGCGACGGTTACCATCTGGCTCGATCAGTGAGTACTGGCCTTGAACGTTATCACCGTGACGAACTTCATGCTGGCTCTTAATATCTCCAGTGTGGCTGTCGTGGACTGAGTATCCAAATTCATAATTAGCCGGGGCGTGGTGTTCGATTTGCTCATGTCCTCCTACCAAAACGGGATCATATGCGTGATGAGCAGTTGGTAATACTCCTGCACGACAAACAGCCAAGACGGCACAGAATATAACAACCTGTAATGCACACCATATATCCAAAAACATAATCAGAACGATAATCTTCACAGGAACCCACCTTAAAAGCCATAACTCCTGATGATGGATATTTTCTTGAAGACTTGAATAAATGGATTACTTGAAGCAAGTGCTGAATTTTTAAAATTCGTGTCCCCTTTTTATACTAGCAAAATTGTACCAAAAACGAGTAAAAACTGACAAATTCAAGGGGCCCAAGCAGCTACCACGCATTCACCCTCTACACACTGATCCAAATTCATGCAAGCCAGACCCCAATAATGCATTCACCGTCCGATGCATTAATGACTGTCCCAGGTCATATAGTGGTGATCAAAAAAAAAGCGAAACATGCAAAGACCACATTTGCACTCTTTCCTTAACATTGAGCTCAATACACACAATGAACATTGTCCGGTGACTTTTTTTGCCCAAAACGATAAAATATTTCATTGCGTCTACAATGATCCAAACTCGTTTTCATCTTATTTACGGCAGAGCCTGCCCGACAACATTAAATGGTTCCTTAGCCACATTTTGGTGGAGCTGCTCAGGTAAGTGGCTTAAGGGCTTGGCATGATCAATTTTTTGTGGTATATCCGGCTAAAAATGAACAGAATGCGGAAGAAATGGTATTTTCCCTTACGTTACTAGATTTATGTGATTACGAAGGAAAATTTGAATAAATCTCATGATCACTTTTACTTTTAAGAATTAAAAGGGAAATGGTTCTAAAAATTGGATGAATTGCAATTATTACCCTCTTCTTGCAGTTTTGGTCATCTAATATCTGTTATTATATTTGCCTATTATTCCTAGTTCGAGTTATTCAAAGTAAGCCTAAAATTCAACAAGTCCCAAATTTCGAACTATTTTTCCTCCAGTCAGATTAAAACAAGAAAAAATCTACAAATTTTGGGACATTTACAGGTCACTTAAGCAAATTGGGGCTATTTGAAGATGTTTTGAAACATTTTGGGGACATTTAGGAACACATTTGAGACATTGAGGACAATTTGGATACATGTGAGACATTTTGGGACAATTTTGTCTACTTTTGAGACAACATTGGGGACATTTTAAAGGCATTGAGAACAATTTGGAGACATTAAGTACAACCTAGGAAGACTTTTGTGGGCACTAAGGACATTGTAAACATTAAGGACAATTTTGGGACACTTATGGACATCGGGAAAAATTGTGTGGCATTAAAAGCTATTTGGAGATACTTTGAAAACAGTGGAGACATTTTGGGGACTTTCGAAACAACTTGGGGTACTAAGAACATTTTGGAAACATTGTGGACTATTTGGAACTTTGCTAACAATTTTATGGACACTGAGAAAAATTTAGGAACATTAGAGGCAAGTAGGAACAGTTTAGGGACAAATTGCGGACAACGGGAACATTTTTGGACGTTTAGAAAAATTGGGAACACGGAGAATATTCTAGGCATACCGAGAAATATTGGGGGTTTTGGGGACAATTTTGATGGTATTGAAGAAATTTTGGAAAAATTGAAGGCGATCTGAAGACACTGGGGAAAATTTAGTAAAATCGGGAACAATCTGTGGACATTTAGAGAGATGGGAAATATTTTAGGAACATTGAGAAAATTTTGGGAGAATTTTTGGACATACTGGGAACAATTTTATGAAATTGGAGGACATTTTAGAGATATTTGGGGGACAATTTGGGGTCGCTTTTGGGACATATCAACTTAAAACATTAAAAACATGCAATTTTTATAAACACATAAATTTATTATAAACTTGTTCTAACTGATCTAACATTTATTTACATTCCATTGAAATGGAAACTATGTTAAAACTCAAAACTCATTTGTCTACTACTATTTCAATTACTACTTAAGGGGTAACCTAATTTCTCAAAACGTAACTCTTAAAACATCTGTACACAGCTTAAAAGTTCTACTTTATCACAGAATTTTCATTTTTTTTAAAATTATTTTTAATATTTTCATTTTATCTATCATTTGTTCAGGTACTTTGCTGCCCAATCAGTTCGACCGGTGATCCCATTTAATGGTCGCTTATCAATAATTGAACCTAAAAAATAATTTCGTTTTTTAATTTTCAAAATTTTCAAATGGTATTAATAAAGTATTCAATTTACTGTTATCTGATACCATCCAGGCACTTAATTTGTCGTCATCCTTCTTAGAAGACTCCTCCCATGGAAAGAATTTTGGATTCTTATAGTCCGTCAAATTTGTTAAACCTCTGAGGGGAAGTTTTTAATTCGAAAATATTGAAAAACGCAAAAATTCTGAAAATCCTCACCCATTTGATATGAAGTTCTGAGGCTGTGATCGTTGTTCCTTTGTAATTCCATTTATACTGGAATAAGATGTGTTCATGTTATCTGGATCACCTGGGAGACTGTTTGAAAAACTAGAATGACGAAGAGTTGAAACTTTTGTCAAAGGAACTGTGTTTGGATACTTTGTTCCATTCTCTTCGTTCACAGACAAGTTTCCAAATAAATCCTCCAATTGTATGTTCGTTTTGGAGTTTTTCCGTGATTTTGATGATTTTATTTTGGATCTAAAAGGAAGTTATTATTACTCTCTCAGTTTTGCTCACTTTTCAATGGTTCTTACCCCAAAATATTGGCCAATTCATCATCCTCTCGGATGTCCCATTTATTGATGGCAAACGGAATTCCATTTTGTGCTAAAATCGTATTATCCTTCTTCTCTCTGTCCGGAACTATTGTATGTCCTGCATCACCGTTTAAAACCTTACCCAGGGTATCGCCCACAATCAGAGAAGACGGATTCGAGGACTGTTTGGAAAATGCATTGTAAACTTTTGGATCGGAAATGAAATTCTCTCCATTAACAACCTTGGGCTTATGTAGAAAGAACCCATTGATGTTGTTGGTTACAGTTCCATTAACGTTATTAGTATTTTTCACCAGACTTGGCTTAGGTTCAAAAACGGAAAAATTCCGTGTGTTACCCACTTTTGTATTGTTAAAAGACACATTTGGATGGTTATTCACAGTGGCCATCTGACCAACGTTTCTGTTCACAAAAATATCACTAATTTTCTCCATTGCAAAGATATCATCTACCCGTCCATTCGGAATATTTTTCCTTGGAATATTATTGGAAACTTCTTTGGTTGTCACTATAAAGGGATTATAGTTTGAAAAACTCCCTTTTCTACCTGAATTCATTTCACCGTCTCTAACGCTTTTTAAACTATTACTACCCGGAACGCCGTTTAGTACACTGAAATTCATACCGTTTTTCACAAAACCTCTATCCCCATTATTATTCTCTGAAATAATCATTTTGTCTTTAAGCTCGTTCTTCACATTCATCACATCCGTATTCATGGACACTAAACTCAAATTCGATATCCTTCCGTTCTGGAGATTATTATTAGTGTGCAGTTGAGGAACTATTTGTGGTGGAATATAGGTAATCTTGTTCGTTGCAGAGGGCCTCTTATTTATCTGGAAATAAGGATACTTTAGAGATTGTTGAGCTGTTGGTCTCTTTTCCGGATCATATCGTAAAAAGTCTTCTAACAACTGCAGACCAGCTAGACTGGCTCTTGTTACTATGGTACTAAGTGGTACTTTAGCACATTCTGGAAATCGAAATTGTATGGCTGCCGCAAGTCTATAACCTTCAGGCCAATCATCCTGGAAAATGATCATTTCATATTAAACCTAAGTGTTATAGTGGTAAAATAGTTTCGAACCTTTTCAGGTGTTCCTAAAACAGAACAAATTTTAAATAATTGATCAACTTCACTACTACCAGGAAATAGAGGTCGGAATGTATAGAGTTCAGCCATAATACAGCCAACTGCCCAAAGATCTATTGCACTTCCATATCGAGTAGAATGCAGTAGGACTTCAGGTGCTCTATACCTGTTATTATTAATTATTTTCATCGTTGTGAAAACAGAATAGTAAGAAAAAAATAAGAATGAATTTACCATCGCGTAGACACATAATCAGTAAATGGAGGTCTTGAACGAATTTCTCTGGCTAACCCAAAATCAGCGATTTTTACTAACTCTGGCCCGGAACATAGTAGATTCTCTGGCTTAAGGTCTCGATGAAAAAATCCATGCCTATGCATAAATGCGAGTCCATTTAAAACCTACAAACAAAGTAGATTTTAAAATAAAATAGAATTCGTATATCAAGTTTTTAGATATTACGACATGTGGCATTGCTTATGAAGGATTACAAACCAAACGCGAAGTTTCTGATAAATTAATTAAATGACTAAGAGGTGTCATAATATGCGATGGATATTTCATAGGCTTTCAAAAAAGTTTTGCATTTAAAATCTTAACTATAATCAATAGTTCATTCTGCCCATGGATTGAAAATTATATCCAACTATTTTGGACGATGTAACTTTCAAATTTTATGATATAAATGCTGATGTGCATCAAGGTTCTGTATTGTCACCGATTCTTTTTATAGATTTCATCTTGTGGCTGATCCTGTAACTTCTACGCAAATATATTTATGTGGTAATAATTTTTAAGTATCTTTTTTTAATCTTCTACTATTTGTGAACATTTATCTTTCTTCGTATATTGAAAGATGCATTGCTGTAATGCCACTTTACGTCGGGTTATTGACTATAGTCTACATCCACCATTTTCAAAAACTTCTCGACTTGGTGTTATCAATTAACCATAGAAGCACACTAGTGAGCAGATAGGCCATCTTGTTGTAAGAGTTTATCGCAATTCTAAATATAATATTGCTTTCTTTTCTGAACTTAGTAGTGTTATAAACATATCTTCTGACTTATATCACAAATTCAAATATACTAATTTCTCAACCCCTAACATTTATATCTCCAACGTGATTTGATGTTGTCTTTAAAACCATGAATTAGATAGAAAGACCAGTAAGAGAAATTAAAAATAGAGATGGGGATATTACAGAGCCTTGTGGTATACCAGTCTGAATTATAGATTAGGTCGTCTAATGAAAAGTGAACGATTGGACAAAAGGCTATCAGTCCAAATGATCCAGATCCCTATTTTGTAGATACTTAACTGTGTATGTTTTATGAGTGCTATAAAGAATCAAAGTGGTTACTATTGGACTATATAGTTATAGTGGAAGTACTTGATGATAGTCGTTTGGAAATTGAAAAGCAGGAGAAACTACCTTATTGGTGAAAACTATCATCGGAGTAGTATGACAGACGGCACAAAATTTGATTGAGGTGAAATTCCATCAGATCCAATGACTTAGACAACATTCCACTTTCACTAGTATTTTAATGACTTCTAATGTAAGAAAATAGAATGATTTTTGCTTTAAAAAATTCGAATGGAACGTCCGGGTATGCCTTATTATATACTGAGATCAAAATAAATATTAAAAAAAAGGTTTTTGTCACTTTTACTCTGATACTCTGATCAAAATGGAATTCATCTAATTTTTCTATTTATATTCCCCAGGAAGATATTTCTTTTCTTACATAGCTCAAATGCGATCACTGTTGAATTAGGTTTAGGTGGTATTGTATTCCGAACCGGAGGCGATATAATCTGTCCAATTCTTTTTAAGATAAGAATAACAGAAACTGATCAATACTATGTGCAAATAATGATCACTAACTTCTAACTTCACCATAATAATCTACGTTCTTCTACTTCTACTAAAAACTCTACTGGAAAATCCACAGATAGCCCCTGCCTTAAAGGTTGTTACATCGGTCCAGTTTCTAGTCTGCAAAACTCAGCCTCTGTACAGTGTACATAAGTGCTGAAAA